>CM060626.1:1259611-1274611 GCA_030578275.1 Meda fulgida
AAACACACTAAAAGAAAGATGAACATTACGACTGCATTAAGCGGCTGCATGAATTGTAAATGAGAACAAGCTGACTGTGTGTGTTGCTGTTTTCACAGACTGTTCTCACACACACACACACACACACTCACTGTCAGCATACTGTACTGTGCATTCCCACTAAATACCAGCACACCATAGTGCCGCCGCAGGAATGCTGGGAATGAAGCGTGAGGCATGTGATCCGAGTGTGAAGCACATCCTGGCCTTTCAGCCTGGCATCTTCACTAGTAGATCTGGCTGTGGCTGGTGATCTAAGGCTAATCGTTACTCTGGATTGACCAATCACAAGACAGAACCAGAGCCGTGTGCACTTTATAATGTGCTGATGTCTTCAGAGGGTTTGATTTCATGTGAATTTGTTCAAAAATATATAAATTACACAAAATAACCAGGGAGTTATCAGCCAAACCCATTTGAGCTCAAATATTATTTACTTAAATCCCTCTGAGACTTAAAATGTAATATTTTAGTGATTTAAAAACACATTTCACATGTTCACAGTTCTCTGATGTTGGTTAATGCTAGTCAACAAATAATATATTTGATCTTTTTTTAGTAGGTGTTTTATTTTGATGAATATTATTTTTAAATAATTCACTTATTTATGACTAAATTAAAGTAAGTCTTTTTATTTTAGATTTATTTAAAATTTAAAAAATTTAAATAACATTTAACATTTTTAATAAAAAAAAACATTTTAACATTTGTTAAATAAATGTTTAACATTTTAATGATTTTATTAAGTTTTAGTAAGTTTTACTTTAATTGTTCCTATTTTAAAATAATGTAGTTAAATCTTAAATATGATTTAATTAACGTAAGTGTTTTATTTTTATTATATTTATAAAAAAAATCAATCAATTAATTCACTAATTCATTATTTAATTAGTACATTTATTTTAAGTTCTATTTTAAATGTATTTATATGTGAATTTAATTATTAGAAGGTTTTTTATTTTAAATTTATTTACTCATTTTAATTTTACATATTTGATTGAATTAACTTTTAGAAAGTATTTTATTTTGTATTTTAAAAATACTTAATTTAATTGTAATAAGTGTTTTATTTTTAACCCTTTTAATAAGTGGTACTTTAATTTTTTTAATGATTTAATTAGTTTTATTTTTAGTTCTCTTTTAAATGCATATATTTATTTAATTATTAGTAAGATTTATTTTTTAATTATTTAATTATTTTAATTTGACATATTTTATTGAATTAACTTTTAATAAGTATTTTATTTTGATTGTTTTATTTTTAAAATACTTAATTTAATTTTAAATTTTTATGAGTTATATTTGAGTTTTTTTGTTCTAATTTAAAAATTATGTATTTATATACATATGTATCTTTTAATTATAAGTAAGGTTTATATAGATTATTTCTATTTTAAAATTATTTACTTATTTTAATTTAAAATATTTGATTAAACAACTTTTAATGATTGTTTTATTTTAAAATTATTTATTTTAATTTGATATTTTTATGATGCACCTAATTGTTAGTTTTTCCTCCGCTCATGAACCTCAGTGTGATCTTGATGAATCAGAGTAGTTTTATTGGCTTGGCTGTTTCTTGCCCCAGTAACCCGACCGTGTTTGTACTCGAGCGTCTGACGTCGCCTGGATTCTGTACTGTGGTACAGCAGGGTAAAGTGTGTGTGTGTGTGTGTGTGTGTGTGTGTGTGAACGCAGGCCTGTACTAGCTGTGGTTTCTCAGAGTAAAATTCCTCTCATAGCTGTGGAGAAGTCGAGCGTTGTGTGTCGTTACTGAACATGATGGCATCATGAGCGCTGCTGATTCTGCATTTCTGTGATCTACTGTATGACAGACGCTTGTTGTGGATTTAGATTGATTGACAGCTGTCCATCACTGTTCTGTGGTTTAGTTAGCGTCAGTAGTTTGTGTTGAGGATTTCCCTGAATGTCACACAGAAACCTATTTACACACTGAGACTTCACATGAGGAAGTGTGTGTGTGTGTGTGTGTGTGTGTGTGTGTGTGTGTCGTGAACGATGTCTCAACAGGAAGACGTCCTCAGGCAAGCTTGACTAGAATACCCACAATCCCTCACATGCTGTATTACGATGCGCTTTTAAAAATATCTCATAGTGTGAGCTGACGCATCTCTCGCACACACAGATTTAAGTGGGAGGGAGAATAAAGACACACTCGTTATTTTAGTATCATACTATTATAGTTTTTTTTTATTCATATTTTGAATTGGTTTTTATATTTTTCATTTTGATTTTAAGTTTTAGTAATTTTGTCACTTTTTTACATTTTTTCTTTGTTTTGTTAGATTTAATATCGTCAGTATAGAATTTGTAGTTACTTAGTTGTTTTAGTACTTCATGTTAAACTAAATAAAAATAAGAAATGTTGCTTTGGCAACTAGCTGAAATAAAATACGTTTTTTTAATATATTATTTTATTTCAGTTAATGTTTACTTTATTTCAATCATGTCAATTTCATTTGATTATTTGAATTCGATGAGAAGGCGTGCAACACTATTTATAGGCAACATTTTTGCGCTATAACGCTTGTTTTTCAGCGGGAATGCAAATTAGATTAGCATGAACACAAAAGCCACACAAATGGCTTTTAATTGGTTTATTTCGTTCGCAAACATGTTACTATAATTCAGCTCTTTCCATCTATCAATTTCTTACTTTCACATTTAAAAGATTAACTTATACGCTACTTGTGGTCACTCTGCACAAATAATGATCGACATGCTTGTTTGCTCTGTGGCCCCTTTAAATAAAGTAAAAAAAAGACCAAGTATTCGATCTACGTCAGAGCGTCCACGAATCTTTCTACGGCGTTGTTGGCAGCGCAGCCAGAGCGGTATGAACACAGTTATAGTCCCCCTGTAATCTATAATTTTATCCCTTAAAACTCATCTTTAATCACAAAAATGACATATGTAAATGTTTTTTCCTTGAAAAAACACTCTTCATGCCTTAAAATATCTTGAATGTAACTCGACACCCTTGCCTCATTTAGTATGCGTGGTTCTATGAATATGCAAATGAGCCCCGCCTCCACTCACTCACTCAGAGATCCACTGGTTGACGAGCACACGTTGATCTGATTGGTTACAAGGTCGTTTGTGACGTCAGAAACACCAGCGATTTCAAAGCGTGTTTTTTGAGACTGTCTTTGGTTCACTGCAGTTTTTTTATTGTAAATTCTCTTTATTGAGGTTTTTTGCATATCAAATACAGAAAAACAAAAACACTAACAACAAACAACAGACATCAGAGGACATGATTGCCATCGCCAAGTCAATTATACATTCTCACCAAAGTAATCTATGAAAGTTTGCCACGTTGAATAAAATATTTCAGACTTCCCCCTTAACAAATATGAAATTTTTCATTAAGTCTCTCATTAAGGCTGAGTGAGCAGCATTCGCAGTGCTAAGGAGAAAATACTCATGATACAATGCTGTCGACTTATGAAGTTACACATGGTTTGTCTTAAAGCATATTAAAAACACCACATAGACACATTAAAAGCTGGGTTTTCACCAATCGGCAACATGCTAATCTGAAAAATGAAGCCGACCCGGAAGTGTGTAAAACTGCAGCACATGTAAACTCCACTAGGGGCCGGTCCCAGAAGGGACCCAGAAGGGAGCAAATTTCCATAGACCCCCATGTTAAAATGCCCGTTTTCACAGCATAAATTCATGTTTTTACAGGTTGGTCCCATGGACTTTTATTGTATTTTCCGATAGGTTTTTTCTAACTCATTAGTTTAGATCGTATTTAGATAAAAAATGTATGACAAATAAGGGCGTGGTTAACTTTGATTGACAGCTTAGTCGAGTGGAATTCCTGAGATGTGACGTCTCGGCCATGATCCGACACGACACATCACACCACCAAGATTCTCCAAGATGGCGCCGCCCACACCCCCCATAAACGGCCTCAAAACCGTTTTTCAGAAAGTCTATGGGTGACGTCTCAGACGCTTTGTCCATATTGTTTACAGTCTATGGTTTTCAGCACATGTTGTCTGTGTTTCAGGTGCTGAACCAGGTGCACCCGAAGCTGTCGTCGCAGCAGGAGGCGCTTCAGTACATCGAGGGCCTGATTCTGGTGCTGCTCAACACACTCTGTCAGGCTCAACCGCGCACCGTTCAGGACGTCGAGGTGAACGCCGTCGCCATGACAACCGCCGCCAAAACGTTAAAGGGAGAGTTCACCCACAAATGAAAATTAGCCCATGATTTACTCGCCCTCAAGCCATCCTAGGTGTATATGACACTCTTCATGTAAAAGTAATAAAAAAAAAAATTCTTGTCTCTTCCAAGCTTTATAATGGCAGTGAATGGACGTTTCTGTTTTTAAAGCTGAAGTCTGAAAGATTTTTTTGATCATATTCACTGAAACTGACACTATGCTCCGACAGAACAACAGAAATCATCTACATCTTAGAAAGTAGAAAATCTACTAAAAAGCTTCCAATTCCTCGGTTAACAACCAGAGCAAGGAGGAACAAAACAACCAAGGAACAAAAAATGATGCTTTGATCTGAAGAGACGGCCGCGTTCACAGAAAATCTGGTGCGCACTAGGGCTGTCATTTTACGTTCGAAAATCGATTGCACAATCGATTGGACCAACCAACACACGTTTCGAAAACGAAAACAAGGAATCGATTTTAACAACTTTTTTTTTAACCAAAAATGTGTTTTAGTTGGACAGATCAATACAGTACACAGAACATGTAGGATGTTGGAAAATAACAATGTCTTTTCTGTTAACCAAATGCTTTTTAATATTCGCTATTACTTCAATGCAAGTGAACAAGCGCGCCGTTATTTGTTGCGTAGTGACGTGTGTTTAAGTAAGCCAGAAATACGCAGATTCTGCGCAATACGCTGTATTTAAAATATCACGATGACTCACGAGTTGCATATTTGCGCTAAATCCACGCAGATTTGGCTACACGAACTCCCCCAGAAAAATTAGTAAACAGAAACACGCCAAATTCGTGATTTGACAGCGTTTCCCGCCAAAGTTATTTTTTACCCGCGTTTGGCGGATTGGCTGGTGTTAATTTCAAACCCTGAATATTGCACTCCTGTTTTTCATTGTGCACGAAACCTCACGCCAATAAATCATCAGAAATATTGCTGTCTTGTGCGCGTCTCAAGCGCACTATTTACGTTCGTCCGAATGCCGGTTAGTTGTCCGTGGATTTGCCTATATTTGGTTTTGAAAATGGAAACGTCTTTAGACATGGAAAATCGATTTTACAATCGATTCAATGAACACTTATGTCTCAAAAATCGAACAGGATTTTTTCACAGAAGTGACAGCTCTAGTGCGCACGCGAACTCGATGTGGGGGAGGAGTCCCCTCAATCTGCCAGACTTGCCGACTGCAGCTTTAAGTCCATAAAAGTGCATCTGTCCATCATAAAAGTGATTGATAGATGCACTTTTATGATTGATAGATGCACTTTTATGTACTTAAAAACAGAAACGGCCATTAACTGCCATTATAAAGCTTGGAAGAGCCAAGAATTTTTTTATTTAACTTTTATATGAAGTGTGTCATATACACCTAGGATGACTTGAGGGCGAGTAAATCATGGGCTCATTTTCATTTGTGGGTGAACTCTCCCTTTAACCGTGTTCCAGCAGTAGTTTAGAGCTGAATGCACACGCTCAGGTTGATCATGTTCACCGGTTCATACGATACTGCATGTTCAGGTCTGTTAGTAGCATAGTGACCTGTCAAAAACAGGATGACAAACTAATAAAAAACACAATTATTACAATGTAGCTCATAAAATCACACGCCTACACTAGTGTTCAAAAGATTAGGGTCTTTAAGTTATTTGATTAAAAATTCAATACAAAATTGTGAAATACTATTACAGTGTAAATCATCTGTTTTCTATGTGAATATCTAGTAAAGTGTAATTTATTCCTGTGGTCAAAGCTGAGTTTCAGCATCATTACTCCAGTCTTCAGTGTCACATGACCCTTCAGAAATCAGGAGAATATGATGATCTGATGCTCAAGAAACATTTATGATTATTATCAGTGTTCAAAACAGTTCATATTTTTGTGGAAACTGATACGTTTTATTTTTCAAGATTCTTTGATGAAAGGATCCGCATTTATTTGAAATAGAATCTTTTGTAATATTTTAAATGTCTCTACTGTCACTTTTGATCAATTTAATAATTTTCTTTGCAAATATTAATAATTTACTGACCCCGCATGATTAACAAACTACATGTGACGCGGCAACAATTAACGTCAAGAACATGGCAACAGAAATATTAAAATTATATTTTGCATAAAGAAAATAGAGCATGTTTGTATTATTCTATTTTGACAGTTTCCTCACAATTAAGTACATTAATGACGTATTTGTATTTATATTAATGTATATTATATTTGCATTAGGACTGTGCAACGATTAATCGCATTCCAAAATAAAAGTTTGCGTTTAAATAATATACCTGTGTGTACTGTGTATAGTTATTTTGTATACATATTAACATGCATGTATATATTTGTAATGTGTTTATATATAAAATATTAATGTAAATTTAATTAAAATATAATGCATTATATATAAATATATATACATGAAAATATTTCTAAAATATATTCATGCATGTATGTGTATTTATATATATGTATATATATATAAATTATAATTATAAAATAATTATACACAGTACACACATATATATTATGTAAACGCAAACTTTTATTTTGGATGCGATTAATCGTTGCACAGCCCTAATTTGCATATATGCATTCATACTAAATTTATACTGTTGCAAAATAAAAATAAACATTTAGCGAAAAATAAAAAGTGACAAATTAGTCTTTAAATTAGGCTTTGAGATCTGAACCTGACAGACCACAAAATATGAAAAACATAGTTATGATGCAAGAAAGGCGTGTTGCCTCGAGACACAGAGCATCATGGCACTCACTATAACGTATATCTATCTTTTATTGTGTGACTGGCTTTAATGTGTTTCTTATTTCTGCCTCCGTGAGCGTTTGACGCGTTTGATCTTCACTAACGTGTTCCACATGTTTGTTTTTGTGTGTTTGGTCGTTGCTCACAGACGCCGGCTGTGAGATGGACAGGTGCTTTAGTTTGTGGTTAAGACCTCAACCACAGAGCATGCTAAACCGGTTAGCTGGTTTATCATGGTCGGGTCCCTCCGCTTGTTCTCTGATCTTAGATTTCATCATCATCATCATCACTCTTCATCTCTCTCTCCCATTGTACTGTGTGAAGGAATCGTGCTTCATCCCTCAGTCCTTTATCTTGTGACGCCCCTCATATAAACTTTTTCTTGACTATATCTGCTGGTTTCTTCATCTCATATCTGACTGGCTTTTTAGGAGCGTGTGCAGAGGAGTTTCCCGCACCCGATCGAGAAATGGGCCATCGCGGACGCTCAGGCTGCTATAGAGAAGAGGAAGAGGAGGAACCCTTTAGCCCTGCCGGTGGATAAGATCCATCCGCTCCTGAAGGTAATTCAGCAGGAGTTTTAGTTACTCTGGCCCTCATTTATCTAAAGTGCGTACACCCAAATTTCCAGCGTACACCCAAAACCACGATGACTTTGAGATTTATCAATACGGACGTTGGCGTACGGCACGCTCAAATCCTACGCCAGCTCAGGAGGCGGTGTACATGTACGCACACTTTGAGTTAGTGCGGAAATGCGCAGTAAAACAATTCCTAACACCACAAAACACACTGACAAACTGAAAGATATGATATATTATGATCCACTGTAAAAAAAAACATAGTAATTATAAACTTCAGTGTTTATTTTTGTGCAACATGGACTTCAATGTTTAATTTGTGTGACTTTACCAAAGCATTTGATTTTAAGGCACATGTGTTCCTTCAGTTGCGAGCCGGTGCGCTTTACCTGGCGTGTCAGGGTCAGGTCCGGCAGGTGCGCACGGACTGGGTTCAGTCATGAAAGGCTTTCAGTGACCAAAAAATTATTCAGACTGATAAAATAATAAAAATGACATTCTTCTTCTAAATAACAATAAGCGTCATTAATAATAAAAATCATAATAATAAGAATATTACAAATTGTCATGCAATTATTAATGTGAATGAATGGTACTCCACATCACGTCATCATCACTATACCCCAATACAAGTGACGTTACACGACATTAAATGCTGATTGTAAAAAACACGTGCTGTAAAAAATGCATTGTGATGGCCATTTCGGCTCCACGGCGGAGAAGTTTCTCTTCTGTGCCGTCTTCCGTGTGTCCATGGCGTAAAATGAGGGCGTGGGGGAGGCGGAGACTTGAATATATAGGGGCGTGTTATTCTAATGAGGATCGTTTTCAGCCGCAGCATTGATCAAGGGCAGGTGTTGTACACCTGGATTTCAAAGGTACGCATAAATCAGGCGGTGAGAGGAGTGTAAGCATAATCTCACGCCAACATATACGCCCGTTTCTACGCAAGAATGATAAATAAGGGCCACTGTGCCTTTAAATAACTCATACGCAGGATAAAGGGGCGGGGCCTGGTCGAGTTAGTTAGTAGTGTGTTAAAATCAATTTCAGTCCTGCTGAAATATTACTAACTATATCAAAGTTATTCTTGCGTATCAGTGCAGATTTGACACAGAAAGACTCGTGAAGCTCGAGACGTTTGTACAATTATACTAAAAGACTTTTACTTGATAAAAGAGTCTAAACTCTCAATCACACACAGAAGGACTGGAGGAGATTGTGTGAGAATATCATGTTGCTCATATAGAGGTGTGTATTAAATATAATACAGTAGCTTTAAATGGTTAGAAATCACAGATGAAGCTCTGAGAATCACATGATAAAATACTGATATAAAGCAGCTGTATAACATACAGGCTGTTGTAGATGATTATGATTTATGATTTATTCCGAACAGAAGCCCCGATTATGACATCAGCATTAGTTTGACATAGTTGATCATGTGTAAAGTACTTCTCCCGTTAAAACTCATTTTTATAATTTGGTGTTTAATTCAGTACAAATCTTGTTGTGTTTTAATGTTTTATGTTATGGTTTTATTTTAATTATTGATTTTAAAAACACTGAGGGTTTACCAAAATGCTGTACAAGTGCCATATACTGTAAATAAACAGAGTTGACGTCCTGTAGATGGCGCTGTTACTCAACACAATTCCTGTCAGAATCACGTCAGTCTCTGGTGTGTTTTACTGGCATCTGAAATAATCACTTATTCTCTTATAGAGTTGCTGTGCTCTCTTGTGTTCATGTGTCCATTGAGCATGAGTGATGAATGATCATGTGATGTTGGTCTCTCCTGCAGGAGGTTCTGGGGTATAAGATCGACCACCAGGTGTCCGTGTACATCGTGGCGGTGCTGGAGTACATCTCTGCCGATATACTGAAGCTGGCGGGAAATTACGTACGAAACATTCGCCATTACGAGATCTCGCAGCAGGACATCACGGTGGCCATGTGTGCGGATAAGGTATGACATCACTGAACACCAGCCACATCATCCTTAACTAACTCCACTTAAAACATCTCTCTGTTAAATGAATTAAAGCTGAAATAAAATTAACATCAGTAAACAAAAATGAGTTGGAGTTAATACACTAAAATTATTAACTGGAAATAAGACTGAAATAAAAATAAATTAAACCTTAATTGCAAAACTAAAAAAAAAAAAGTATAAAATGACAAAAGCACAACGAAATGAAAATATAAAATAAAGGCTTATTCAAAATGTTAATAACACTGGGCCTAAAAAAATCTAAACTTTTTTAAAATCAAGTTGTCTTATAAAAAAAAGTGTATAAAACGTTATAAATATTTATCAAAAATATTTTAAATATGATAAAAAAACAAATTCTGTGCTTTTTGGTAGGGCAGCAATTTTGTGATTATATGTCAATATGACTAAAAATTAATAATAATAATAATAAGTAGTAGTAGTCGTACTATTATTACTAAATACAAATATAAGACATTTATATATATTTTATTTTACAGTGAAATATAACAAAAGAAAAATATAATAATTTTAATGTAGAACAAAATAATTTTATTTTACATTACAACTGTAAAATTGCAATACTTATATTTAATATCATATATATATAATATTAAATATAATAAGAAATATATATATATATATATACACGTTTAAAAATGAAGAGCAGGAAAAAATCAAGACATTAAATATTTCAATATTTATTTATGCTGGCATGAAAATAAACAGCGATTCGCTCTGAAACACGCATTAGTTACAACATTATACTGTATATAACATAAACATTAGTTAACTACATTAATTAGCATGAACTAATAATGAACTGCACTTATACAGCATTTGTTAATCTTTGTTAATGTTAATTTCAACATTTACTAATACATTATTAAAATCTTGCTAACATTAGTTAATGCACTGTGAACTAACATGAACAAACAATGAAAGACCATATTCTTATTAACTAACGTTAACAAAGATTAACAAATACAATAACAAATGTATTGCTCATGGTTAGTTCTTGTTAGTTAATACATTAACTAATGAACCTTATTGTAAAGTTACCATTTTATTTTTGTATTATTAACCCTGCAGCTCTAATTGAACACATCAAACGTCAACATTCAAGCAAATAATCTCCGCCTAGCACTTGCTCAAGCTCCGCCCGTCACTCAACCTCCGCCCCTGTCACTTAAGCTCCGTCCCTGTCGCTCAATCTCAGCCCCTGTCGCTCAAGCTCCGCCCCCGTCGCTCAAGCTCAGCCCCTGTCACTCAAGCTCCGCCCCTGTCGCTCAATCTCAGCCCCTGTCGCTCAAGCTCCGTCCCTGTCGCTCAATCTCAGCCCCTGTCGCTCAAGCTCCGCCCCTGTCGCTCAAGCTCCGTCCCTGTCGCTCAATCTCAGCCCCTGTCGCTCAAGCTCCGTCCCTGTCGCTCAATCTCAGCCCCTGTCGCTCAATCTCAGCCCCTGTCGCTCAATCTCAGCCCCTGTCGCTCAAGCTCCGCCCCTGTCGCTCAATCTCAGCCCCTGTCGCTCAAGCTCCGTCCCTGTCGCTCAATCTCAGCCCCTGTCGCTCAATCTCAGCCCCTGTCGCTCAAGCTCCGCCCCTGTCGCTCAAGCTCCGTCCCTGTCGCTCAATCTCAGCCCCTGTCGCTCAAGCTCCGCCCCTGTCGCTCAAGCTCCGTCCCTGTCGCTCAATCTCAGCCCCTGTCGCTCAAGCTCCGCCCCTGTCGCTCAAGCTCCGTCCCTGTCGCTCAATCTCAGCCCCTGTCGCTCAAGCTCCGCCCCTGTCGCTCAAGCTCCGTCCCTGTCCCTCAAGCTCCACCCCTGTCACTCAAGCTCCGCCCCTGTCGCTCAAGCTCCGCCCCTGTCGCTCAAGCTCCGCCCCTGTCGCTCAAGCTCCGTCCCTGTCGCTCAATCTCAGCCCCTGTCGCTCAAGCCCCGCCCCTGTCACTCAAGCTCCGCCCCTGTCGCTCAAGCTCCGCCCCTGTCGCTCAAGCTCCGCCCCTGTCGCTCAAGCTCAGCCCGTCGCTCAAGCTCCGCCCCTGTAGCTCAAGCTCCGCCCCTGTCACTCAAGCTCCGCCCTGTCACTCAAGCTCCGCCCTGTCACTCTGGTTGCAGGTGCTGATGGACATGTTCCATCAGGTGGAGGAGGACATCAGTGTGTTCCCTCTGATGGACGAGGAGCCGTCGGCGTCAGAGGAGCAGATGTACTATGATCTGGTGAAAGCCTTCATGGCCGAGGTACGACAGTATCTGAGGGACCTCAACCTCATCATCAAGGTGTTCCGCGAGCCCTTCAACTCCAACAACATGCTGTTCTCCTCTCACGTGAGTCTTCCTCGTCATCCTCACACACTCCTCCTCACACTCCTCCTCTCACGCGCGTGTCTGTGCCTGTAGGACGTCGAGAACATCTTCAGTCGTATCGTGGACATCCATGAGGTGACGGTGAAGCTGCTCGGGTTAATCGAGGACACGGTGGAGATGACCGATGAGACGAGCCCTCATCCGCTGGTCGGCAGCTGCTTCGAAGACCTTGCTGAGGTGAGACACACACACACACGTTTGTTTAAATTATTTATAATCATATATGTCATAATTTGATTGTTTTTAATTATTTTTGGTAAAGTGCAATGCCTACATTCAATGAAAATCAACTGTATAGATATTTTTTTTTTCAAACAAACTGAAAATGTAATTAGTATAATTTATTTATTTTTTTAAATACTATTATAATTTATAATTTTTTTTTTTAATTAAAATAATAGCAGTAATAATTTAATTAATTAATATGTATTTAGAAATACTATTTATAATTATTTTTTTAATAAATGTAATTAATAATAATACATTTTTTAAATAATACTACAAAAAATAATATATTCTAACGTAAATTATTTAATGTAATAATAATAATATGTAATAATGTAATAATTTAAAAATGTATTCAACTACTGTATATTATAATATGTATGTATGCATGTGTGTGTATATATATATATATAATTTCTTTGTATATTAATTTCTAAAACTTAATAATAATTAAGTTTAATAAAACAGTAATGTAATTAAAAGTCTTTTAATTAAATTCATATTGATAAAAATACTACATATATATATATATTTTTTTAATTTATAATAAAAGTTCATTTTAAATAAATAAAACTAGTAATAACAGTAGTAATTTGATTTAAACAATATTCAATATTATAATTTACAGTAAATATATATTTTAATTAATAATAGTAAGTTAAATTTGTTCATTTAATATTATTTTTCAATAATTAAATAAATATTTTTATGACTGAGTAAAAACTGAATTTTAAATTCATAAATTCATTTAAAATTCAGTTTTGTTTTCTTTTACTTTTTACAGTTTTTTTTACATAAAGTTTTTTATTTATTTTTTTTCAAATTTTTTAAAATTTTTTTTACATAACTTTTATGTAAGATTTGATCATTGAGGTGTAGCGCATGTTGTGTTTTGTGAGAACGGCACCGACCCGATCCTCCCAGAACACACACCGCTCCTCCTCCACACACACGGCGACTGACCCCGTGGCCTTTCAAACACACACACGCTTGTTTTCCCCGAGCCGTAACAATACAGGTCACGGCGGGCTGAGCCGCGGGTCATGTATTAACTCTCGGGTGTTGGCCATTTTCAGGAGCTGGCCTTCGACCCCTACGAGACGTACGCACAGGACATCCTCCGCACCGGCTTCCACGAACACTTCCTCAGTCAGCTTCACAAACCAGGAGCCGCCATTTACCTGCAGGTCAGAGACACGCCACTGCGAGCTTTCACTTTAGGCTGGTTTAGGTTCTTTCTTTTTTCTTTTCTTTTAATTAAGCAAACTATACAATACCGATAAGTACATAAAGAAAGCAACAGCACAAAACAAATATAGATGTGGAAAAAGCAAGTATCAGACCAATAAACGTGTTGATGACAAACAAGAGAAGAGTGCATAATACAAAAGAAAACAATTGAGCAAACAAATAAACAAATATACAAACAACAGAACAGAAGGCAATATGGATGAACCTGTCTCTGCTACACACACACACACACACACACACACACACACACACACACACACACATATATATATATATATATATATAGTTTAGGTTCTTTAGTGTCCACAAGTGGGAATGTGTCTTTGGCTTCACTATACACCACACACAACATAACAATATACAAGTGAAACTCGAAAAATTAGAATATTGTGCTAAAGTTATAATTGTGATGATTATGGCACGGTTTATGAAAACCCCCAAAAATCTCAGAAAATTAGAATATTACATGAAATCAATAAAAAAAGATTTTAAATACAGAAATGTCAGCAAAAGTATAATCATATTTATATAGTTATATAGACTAAATATATTAGTTTCACCTTTAATTTGAATGACTGAAATACACGAACTTTTGCACAATGTTTCACCAGTTTCACCTGTATCTCATTCAGTTGTCTTCATGTCTGAATGTATTTATTCAAAGTTAAACAAAAAGCATGGTGAAACCATTTCAGACAGAGCGCATGTCCAAACCAATGTCTAAAAGCTGCTGTGTGACAAAGCTGTACAGCAAACAAGCTAAAAAAACACAGAAATACGCTTTTATAAGCCGTCGACCCCAAAAAACAAGTGTTTAAGGACACAGAAGTGGATAGAGGCGTTTGAGTCAACGTGTCATATAACTATAGAACTGACGTCACGCCGCGGCAGGACAGCTTAAGCTTACACAAATATAATATATAAAACTGACTTATGGATATTTGACTTACCAGTGACTAAATGTTTCCTGCACACACACACAGGTCAAACTCGAACAATTCGAATATCGTGCAAAATGTATTTCAGTAATTCAAATAAAAAGGTGAAACTAATATATTTAGTGTATATAACTATATACATATGATTATACTTTTCAGAGGGCCGACATTTCTGTATTTAAAATCCTTTTTTTTATTGATTTCATGTAATATTCTAATTTTCTGAGATTTTGAATTTGGGATTTTTCATAAACTGTAAGCCATAATCATCACAATTATAACTTTTGCACGATATTCTAATTTTTCGAGTTTCACTTGTAGTGTATTTTTTTTTCGAGTGCAAACTGAGTGTCGGGATCCCACAATTCACCATTCATTACAGCGGATGCTTCTCATATATAATATCTTATTTCCTGTATCCACTTCTGTGTCCTTAAATGCTATTTTTTGTTGTCGACGGCTTATAAAAACGTATTTCTGTGTTTTTTAGACGTAGCAGCTTGTAGACATTTCGTTTTTTTGTTGTAAGTCAGAAATGACAGTGACATGACGCAATACAAGCTCAAAGGAGACGGTTGTGGTGTTTGGTGGGCGTGGCCTTCAGGTTATGATGCGTGTCGCTCTGTCTCTATATGA
>CM060626.1:1279611-1282111 GCA_030578275.1 Meda fulgida
TGCTCGCGTCTTCACAAAAACATTCAGAAGTAAGATGCTCTTCACTCTATAGAGAGTCTTTCACTAGTCCCTCCGTCTCCAACTCATTCATTCCCTACATCCTGTGATTCGTAACACCGGAAAATCTGAAAATCAGACTCATATAAGAACATCTTCTGGTAGAACAGTCAATCTGATGGTGTAGAAGTGTGTCTCTTTTAGGTCCTGGAGGGCTGTTCATCTTAAAGAGCACCTATTATTACTATTCAAAGTCTTGATGTTGTTTTCAGGCTCTACTAGAACAGGTTTTCCTGCTTGAATGTTGATTATTTCCTCATATTCTCCATTGTTGCGGCTCCTCTCTTCCCAGTCTGTCAGTAACGCTCTGTTCACTTCCTGTCTCTATGAAGCCCCTCCTCCTGAAAAGCACACTGTGCTCTGATTGGTCGGCTGGAGCAGTGTGTTGTGATTGGTCGAGCGCTGTGTGTGTTTGGGAAACGTCCCGCCCCTTTCCATAACCGCCAGTTTAACACACTACTAACTAACTCAACCAGGCCCCGCCCCTTTATTCTGCGTATGAATTATTATAATGATGAATATTGTGTCATATTTAAATCTTGTTATTTAGATGTTGATGGTTACGAGGAACTCCAGGACACACTGGTGCCGTGTGAAGAGCTGGTTTATTTCCCTTCCCTACCGTTTACGTCAGCTTTAGTGTGAAATGTTACTCTTTCATTACATTCTCCTGAATTAGGTATTGACACTTTCATGAATCAATTTGATTTGATTCACAAACTCTTAATTCTGATTGATTGATTGAAAAATCTCTCTGTGTAAACTGAACCCTGTCGGTCTGTACATTACTATAATATTGATGTATTCAAACATTTTTTCAATAATGAAGAGCATGTTAAGTAACGTATAATTAATATGTAATAGTGCATTTATTTATCAAAATGCTCCTCTATAGAATTATTTTTTTATCTAACTATCAATTTTATGATATTTTCTTAGGTAAATAATGCTACGCTGTTTTACTCTGAACGATTTCATTAAACATGATTGATTTCAGTAAGTCGTTCTGTGTCTTTCAACATTCCTTCTGATGTTCATTGATGTTTATTTGCTGCTGTAACTAGTAGTAAAGAGGAATAAATGATTTACCGTTTTCGAATCCATTCAGCCGATCTCCCGGTCTGGCGGTAGCACTTTTAGCATAGCTTAGCATACATCATTGAATCTGATTAGACCGTTAGCCGTGATATCATTGCGCCTGCTCACCCATGGTACGGCAGCAAAGCACCTTGTATATTACGAGAGTATAGTTCCTAGCCATATTGTCCTAAAAAATCGCAACTTTTCATTTTCCGTCAGTCTTAGTTCACGATGTAACTACAGAAGAGGCAAGTTTTAAATAGGAAAAATATCGAAACTCTTTGGTCATTTTTTTGAGAGAGATGCTAACGGTCTAATCAGATTCAATGATGTATGCTAAGCTATGCTAAAAGTGCTACCGCCAGACCCGGAGATCGACTGAATGGATTCGACAACGGTAAAACTGTGTAACTCTAGGGGAGCTGGAAAATGTTAAAAAAAAAAATAATAAAAAAAAGTGGAGTGTTCCTTAAAATAGCGTCAAAACGATATTTACTGTTGGAATTTTGTCATAAAACTGACTGAATTTGAAAGCTGAGACTTTGTTTCATATCATAAAAAGCACTGTGATTATTGGGTGGTACAAATAATATTTTTGTTCACACATCAACTGAAATAAGCAGACTAAAAGATACATTTTGGGATTTGAGAATCGATACCGAGATCATCAATATTGTGATTTGATTTCAACATTGTCTCCCCGTTGTTCCATCACCCAGCGAGTCGGCGTGCCGCTTCTACAGTCAGCAGATGAAGGGCAAACATCTAGCCATCAAGAAGATGAATGAGATCCAGAGGAACATCGACGGCTGGGAGGGCAAAGACATCGGCCAGTGCTGTAATGAGTTCATCATGGAGGGAACGCTCACACGGGTGGGCGCCAAACACGAGCGCCACATATTCCTGTTCGACGGGCTGATGATCTGCTGCAAGTCCAACCACGGCCAGCCTCGACTGCCGGGAGCCAGTGTGGCCGAGTACCGTCTGAAGGAGAAGTTCTTCATGAGGAAGGTTGGTACTGATCGGCACATTCAGTTTTTTTGACTGCCGGTGCCAATATAAAAGTTTGAGGCACTAATCTGGCTAATATGTGCTTTATAAGTACTAATAAACAGCCAATGTCATAGTTTTATGCATGCTAATATGCAACTAGTTAATAGTGAGAATTGAACCTTAAACTAAAGTTTTACCAAAGATTTTATATTTTATACAAAATATATATTTTGCTAAATAATTCGCACTGTTAAATCAAAGCCAAATGTATAAGCATGTTGTGTTCCAAATTTGAAGTTGATATCACAAAAATTGAGGTTCCTGTGAGATTTTGTGTAGGCGCTGTACCGAAACTACCCAGCGGGTGACG
>CM060626.1:1294611-1309611 GCA_030578275.1 Meda fulgida
CCTTGTAATATATAATTTTATTCCTTAAAACACATCTTTGATCACCAAAATGACGTTTAAATGTGTTTCTTCCTTGAAAACAAATGTCTTCTTGCCTTAAAATATCTTGAATGTAACTCGACTCCCTTGCCTCATTTAGTATGCGCGGTTGTATGAATATGCAAATGAGCCCCGCCTCCACTCACTCAGAGATCCACTGGTTGACGAGCACACGTTGATCTGATTGGTTACAAGGTCGTTTGTGACGTCAGAAACAGCAGCGATTTCAAAGCGTGTTTTTGAGACTGTCTTTGGTTCACTGCAGTTTTAAGCAGAAAATATGAATTATACATGAATTTACTTGTGAACTTATGAATTTACACATGCTTTGTCTTAAAGCATATTAAAAACACCACATAGACACATAAACAAGCTTGATTTTCACCACAGGGGGACTTTAATATACAAAACAATTGTCTGCAGTTACCGGTAATTCATTTTTTTGGTGCTTTTGCACAAAAGCATTAATGTGTGTGTGTGACCTCTGACCTTTGACCTGCAGGGCGGTTCAGCCGTCAGAGTTAGTGGGAAGCGTTTGGACTAAAGAAGACAAAGAGATCAACTCTCCGAACCTGCTGCGAATGATCCGGCACACCACCAACCTCACACTGTGGTTCGAGAAGTACGACACACTCACTCGAGTTTAACTCTGTGTGTATGAGTGAGCGAGTGAGCGAGTGAGCGAGTGAGCGAGTGAGTGAGTGAGTGAGTGAGTGAGAGTGTGAGTGAGAGTGTGAGTGAGTGAGTGAGCGAGTGAAAGTGTGAGTGAGTGAGTGAGTGAGTGAGTGAGAGTGTGAGTGAGTGAGCGAGTGAGCGAGTGAGAGTGTGAGTGAGTGAGTGAGTGAGTGAGTGAGTGAGTGAGTGAGAGTGTGAGTGAGTGAGTGAGTGAGTGAGTGAGTGAGTGAGTGAGTGAGAGTGTGAGTGAGAGAGTGAGTGAGTGAGCGAGTGAGAGTGAGTGAGTGAGTGAGTGAGAGTGTGAGTGAGTGAGTGAGTGAGTGAGTGAGTGAGTGAGTGAGCGAGTGAGCGAGTGAGAGTGTGAGTGAGTGAGTGAGTGAGTGAGTGAGTGAGCGAGCGAGCGAGCGAGCGAGTGAGTGAGTGAGTGAGTGAGCGAGTGAGCGAGTGAGTGAGAGTGTGCGCGAGTGCGTGAGAGTGCGCGAGAGCGCGTGTGAGTGCGTGAGTGAGTGAGAGTGTGAGTGAGCGAGTGAGAGTGTGAGTGAGTGAGTGAGTGAGCGAGTGAGAGTGTGCGCGAGTGAGAGTGTGCGCGAGTGAGAGTGTGAGTGAGTGAGTGAGTGAGAGTGTGCGCGAGTGCGTGAGAGTGCGTGAGTGAGAGTGTGAGTGAGAGTGTGAGTGAGTGAGTGAGCGAGTGAAAGTGTGAGTGAGTGAGTGAGTGAGTGAGTGAGAGTGTGAGTGAGTGAGCGAGTGAGCGAGTGAGAGTGTGAGTGAGTGAGTGAGTGAGTGAGTGAGTGAGTGAGAGTGTGAGTGAGTGAGTGAGTGAGTGAGTGAGTGAGAGTGTGAGTGAGAGAGTGAGTGAGTGAGCGAGTGAGAGTGTGAGTGAGTGAGTGAGTGAGAGTGTGAGTGAGTGAGTGAGCGAGTGAGCGAGTGAGCGAGTGAGAGTGTGAGTGAGTGAGTGAGTGAGTGAGTGAGTGAGTGAGCGAGTGAGAGTGTGAGTGAGTGAGTGAGCGAGCGAGCGAGCGAGTGAGTGAGTGAGTGAGTGAGTGAGAGTGTGAGTGAGAGTGTGAGTGAGTGAGTGAGCGAGTGAGAGTGTGAGTGAGTGAGTGAGTGAGCGAGTGAGAGTGTGAGTGAGTGAGCGAGTGAGCGAGTGAGTGAGTGAGTGAGTGAGTGAGTGAGTGAGTGAGTGAGTGAGTGATAGTGTGAGTGAGTGAGTGAGTGAGTGAGTGAGTGAGTGAGTGAGTGAGTGAGTGAGTGAGTGTGAGTGAGAGAGTGAGTGAGTGAGCGAGTGAGAGTGTGAGTGAGTGAGTGAGTGAGAGTGTGAGTGAGTGAGTGAGTGAGCGAGTGAGCGAGTGAGCGAGTGTGAGAGTGTGAGTGAGTGAGTGAGTGAGTGAGTGAGAGTGTGAGTGAGTGAGCGAGTGAGCGAGTGAGAGTGTGAGTGAGTGAGTGAGTGAGTGAGTGAGTGAGTGAGAGTGTGAGTGAGTGAGAGTGTGAGTGAGAGAGTGAGTGAGTGAGCGAGTGAGAGTGTGAGTGAGTGAGTGAGTGAGAGTGTGAGTGAGTGAGTGAGTGAGCGAGTGAGCGAGTGAGCGAGTGAGAGTGTGAGTGAGTGAGTGAGTGAGTGAGTGAGTGAGTGAGTGAGCGAGCGAGCGAGCGAGTGAGTGAGTGAGTGAGTGAGTGAGCGAGTGAGCGAGTGAGTGAGAGTGTGCGCGAGTGCGTGAGAGTGCGCGAGAGCGCGTGTGAGTGCGTGAGTGAGTGAGAGTGTGAGTGAGCGAGTGAGAGTGTGAGTGAGTGAGTGAGTGAGCGAGTGAGAGTGTGCGCGAGTGAGAGTGTGCGTGAGTGAGAGTGTGAGTGAGTGAGTGAGTGAGAGTGTGCGCGAGTGCGTGAGAGTGCGTGAGTGAGTGAGAGTGTGAGTGAGCGAGTGAGTGAGTGAGTGAGCGAGTGAGTGAGCGAGTGAGTGAGCGAGTGAGTGAGCGAGTGAGTGAGCGAGTGAGTGAGCGAGTGAGTGAGCGAGTGAGTGAGCGAGTGAGTGAGTGAGTGAGTGAGTGAGTGAGAGTGTGCGCGAGTGCGTGAGAGCGCGTGTGAGTGCGTGAGTGAGTGAGAGTGTGAGTGAGAGAGTGAGAGTGTGAGTGAGAGTGTGAGTGAGTGAGCGAGTGAGAGTGTGCGCGAGTGAGAGTGTGCGCGAGTGAGTGTGCGCGAGTGAGAGTGTGCGCGAGTGAGAGTGTGCGCGAGTGAGAGTGTGCGCGAGTGAGAGTGTGCACGAGTGAGAGTGTGCGTGAGTGAGTGTGTGTGTGAGTGTGTGTGTGTGTGAGCGTGCGAGTGTGTGTGTGTGAGCGAGTGATTGTGTGAGCGAGCGAGTGAGTGAGTGAGTGAGTAAGTGTGTGTGTGTGTGTGAGCGAGTGATTGTGTGAGCGAGCGAGTGAGTGAGTGAGTGAGTAAGTGTGTGTGTGTGTGTGAGCGAGTGATTGTGTGAGCGAGTGAGTGAGTGAGTGAGTAAGTGTGTGTGTGTGTGTGTAAGCGAGCGTGTGTGTGTGAGCGAGCGTGTGTGTGTGAGCGAGCGTGTGTGTGTGAGCGAGCGTGAGCGAGCGAGTGTGTGTGAGCGAGCGAGTGTGTGTGAGTGTGAGCGAGCGAGTGTGTGTGAGTGAGCGAGTGTGTGTAAGCGAGCTAGTGTGCGCGAGTGAGAGTGTGCGCGAGTGAGAGTGTGCGTGAGAGTGTGCGTGAGAGTGCGCGAGAGAGTGCGCGAGAGCGCGTGTGAGTGCGTGCGTGTGTGTGAGTGAGTGAGTGTGTGAGTGCGAGTGTGTGTGTGTGTGTGAGCGAGTGATTGTGTGAGCGAGTGAGTGAGTGAGTGAGTGAGTGTGTGTGTGTGTGTGTGAGCGAGCGTGTGTGTGTGAGCGAGCGTGTGTGTGTGAGCGAGCGAGTGTGTGTGTGTGTGAGCGAGCGAGTGTGTGTGTGTGTGTGTGAGTGAGCGAGTGTGTGTAAGCGAGCTAGTGTGTGTGAGAGTGAGTGAGCGAGTGAGAGTGTGAGTGAGTGAATGAGTGAGAGTGTGCGCGAGTGCGTGAGAGTGCGCGAGTGCGTGAGAGTGCGTGAGTGAGTGAGAGTGTGAGTGAGTGAGTGAGAGTGTGAGTGAGTGAGCGAGCGAGTGAGCGAGTGAGTGAGCGAGTGAGCGAGTGAGAGTGTGAGTGAGTGAGTGAGTGAGAGTGTGCGCGAGTGCGTGAGAGCGCGTGTGAGTGCGTGAGTGAGTGAGAGTGTGAGTGAGCGAGTGAGAGTGTGAGTGAGCGAGTGAGAGTGTGAGTGAGAGTGTGAGCGAGTGAGAGTGTGCGCGAGTGAGAGTGTGCGCGAGTGAGAGTGTGCGCGAGTGAGAGTGTGCGCGAGTGAGAGTGTGCGCGAGTGAGTGAGTGAGAGTGTGAGTGAGCGAGTGAGAGTGTGAGTGAGTGAGTGAGTGAGCGAGTGAGAGTGTGCGCGAGTGAGAGTGTGCGCGAGTGAGAGTGTGAGTGAGTGAGTGAGTGAGAGTGTGCGCGAGTGCGTGAGAGTGCGTGAGTGAGAGTGTGAGTGAGAGTGTGAGTGAGTGAGTGAGCGAGTGAAAGTGAGTGAGTGAGTGAGTGAGTGAGTGAGAGTGTGAGCGAGTGAGCGAGTGAGAGTGTGAGTGAGTGAGTGAGTGAGTGAGTGAGTGAGTGAGAGTGTGAGTGAGAGAGTGAGTGAGTGAGCGAGTGAGAGTGTGAGTGAGTGAGTGAGTGAGTGAGTGAGAGTGTGAGTGAGTGAGTGAGCGAGTGAGCGAGTGAGCGAGTGAGAGTGTGAGTGAGTGAGTGAGTGAGCGAGCGAGCGAGCGAGCGAGCGAGTGAGTGAGTGAGTGAGTGAGCGAGTGAGTGAGAGTGTGAGTGAGAGTGTGAGTGAGTGAGTGAGCGAGTGAAAGTGTGAGTGAGTGAGTGAGTGAGTGAGAGTGTGAGTGAGTGAGCGAGTGAGAGTGTGAGTGAGTGAGTGAGTGAGTGAGTGAGAGTGTGAGTGAGAGAGTGAGTGAGTGAGCGAGTGAGAGTGTGAGTGAGTGAGTGAGTGAGAGTGTGAGTGAGTGAGTGAGTGAGCGAGTGAGCGAGTGAGAGTGTGAGTGAGTGAGTGAGTGAGTGAGTGAGTGAGTGAGCGAGCGAGCGAGCGAGCGAGTGAGTGAGTGAGTGAGCGAGTGAGCGAGTGAGTGAGAGTGTGCGCGAGTGCGTGAGAGTGCGCGAGAGCGCGTGTGAGTGCGTGAGTGAGTGAGAGTGTGAGTGAGCGAGTGAGAGTGTGAGTGAGTGAGTGAGTGAGCGAGTGAGAGTGTGCGCGAGTGAGAGTGTGCGTGAGTGAGAGTGTGAGTGAGTGAGTGAGTGAGAGTGTGCGCGAGTGCGTGAGAGTGCGTGAGTGAGTGAGAGTGTGAGTGAGCGAGTGAGCGAGTGAGTGAGCGAGTGAGTGAGCGAGTGAGTGAGCGAGTGAGTGAGCGAGTGAGTGAGCGAGTGAGTGAGCGAGTGAGTGAGCGAGTGAGTGAGTGAGTGAGTGAGAGTGTGCGCGAGTGCGTGAGAGCGCGTGTGAGTGCGTGAGTGAGTGAGAGTGTGAGTGAGAGAGTGAGAGTGTGAGTGAGAGTGTGAGTGAGTGAGCGAGTGAGAGTGTGCGCGAGTGAGAGTGTGCGCGAGTGAGAGTGTGCGCGAGTGAGTGTGCGCGAGTGAGTGTGCGCGAGTGAGAGTGTGCGCGAGTGAGAGTGTGCGCGAGTGAGAGTGTGCACGAGTGAGAGTGTGCGTGAGTGAGTGTGTGTGTGAGT
Source organism: Meda fulgida (assembly GCA_030578275.1). NCBI lineage: Eukaryota > Metazoa > Chordata > Actinopteri > Cypriniformes > Leuciscidae > Meda > Meda fulgida. The sequence goes on from CM060626.1 coordinate 1,300,094, forward strand.
GTGTGTGTGTGTGAGCGTGCGAGTGTGTGTGTGTGAGCGAGTGATTGTGTGAGCGAGCGAGTGAGTGAGTGAGTGAGTAAGTGTGTGTGTGTGTGTGAGCGAGTGATTGTGTGAGCGAGCGAGTGAGTGAGTGAGTGAGTAAGTGTGTGTGTGTGTGTGAGCGAGTGATTGTGTGAGCGAGTGAGTGAGTGAGTGAGTAAGTGTGTGTGTGTGTGTGTGAGCGAGCGTGTGTGTGTGAGCGAGCGTGTGTGTGTGAGCGAGCGTGTGTGTGTGAGCGAGCGTGTGTGTGTGAGCGAGCGTGAGCGAGCGAGTGTGTGTGAGCGAGCGAGTGTGTGTGTGTGTGAGCGAGCGAGTGTGTGTGAGTGAGCGAGTGTGTGTAAGCGAGCTAGTGTGCGCGAGTGAGAGTGTGCGCGAGTGAGAGTGTGCGTGAGAGTGTGCGTGAGAGTGCGCGAGAGAGTGCGCGAGAGCGCGTGTGAGTGCGTGCGTGTGTGTGAGTGAGTGAGTGTGTGAGTGCGAGTGTGTGTGTGTGTGTGTGAGCGAGTGATTGTGTGAGCGAGTGAGTGAGTGAGTGAGTGAGTGTGTGTGTGAGCGAGCGTGTGTGTGTGAGCGAGCGTGTGTGTGTGAGCGAGCGAGTGTGTGTGTGTGTGAGCGAGCGAGTGTGTGTGTGTGTGTGTGAGTGAGCGAGTGTGTGTAAGCGAGCTAGTGTGTGTGAGAGTGAGTGAGCGAGTGAGAGTGTGAGTGAGTGAATGAGTGAGAGTGTGCGCGAGTGCGTGAGAGTGCGTGAGTGAGTGAGAGTGTGAGTGAGTGAGTGAGAGTGTGAGTGAGTGAGCGAGCGAGCGAGTGAGCGAGTGAGTGAGCGAGTGAGTGAGCGAGTGAGTGAGTGAGTGAGCGAGTGAGAGTGTGAGTGAGTGAGTGAGTGAGAGTGTGCGCGAGTGCGTGAGAGCGCGTGTGAGTGCGTGAGTGAGTGAGAGTGTGAGTGAGCGAGTGAGAGTGTGAGTGAGAGTGTGAGTGAGTGAGCGAGTGAGAGTGTGCGCGAGTGAGAGTGTGCGCGAGTGAGAGTGTGCGCGAGTGAGAGTGTGCGCGAGTGAGAGTGTGCGCGAGTGAGAGTGTGCGCGAGTGAGAGTGTGCGCGAGTGAGTGTGCGCGAGTGAGAGTGTGCGCGAGTGAGAGTGTGCGCGAGTGAGAGTGTGCGCGAGTGAGAGTGTGCGCGAGTGAGTGTGTGAGTGTGTGTGTGTGTGAGCGTGCGAGTGTGTGTGTGTGAGCGAGTGATTGTGTGAGCGAGTGAGTGAGTGAGTAAGTGTGTGTGTGTGTGTGAGCGAGCGTGTGTGTGTGAGCGAGCGTGTGTGTGTGAGCGAGCGTGTGTGTGTGAGCGAGCGTGTGTGTGTGAGCGAGCGAGTGTGTGTGTGTGTGAGCGAGCGAGTGTGTGTGTGTGTGTGTGAGTGAGCGAGTGTGTGTAAGCGAGCTAGTGTGCGCGAGTGAGAGTGTGCGCGAGTGAGAGTGTTCGTGAGAGTGTGCGTGAGAGTGCGCGAGAGAGTGCGCGTGTGAGTGCGTGCGTGTGAGTGAGTGAGTGTGTGAGTGTGTGTGTGTGTGTGAGCGTGCGAGTGTGTGTGTGTGTGTGAGCGAGTGATTGTGTGAGCGAGTGAGTGAGTGAGTGAATGAGTGTGTGTGTGTGTGTGTGAGCGAGCGTGTGTGTGTGTGAGCGAGCGAGTGTGTGTGTGTGTGAGCGAGCGAGTGTGTGTGTGTGTGAGTGAGCGAGTGTGTGTAAGCGAGCTAGTGTGTGTGAGAGTGAGTGAGCGAGCGAGTGTGTGTGTGTGTGAGCATGCGAATGAGTGTGTGAGTGAGCGAGTGTGTGAGTGAGCGAGTGTGTGTGTGTGAGTGTGTGTGTGTGTGTGTGTGTGTGTGTGTGCGTGTGTGTGTGAGCGAGCGAGCGAGAGTGTGTGTGTAAGCGAGTGAGTGTGTGTGTGTGAGTGAGAGTGAGTGAGTGTGTGTGTGTGTGTGTGTGTGTGTGTGTGTGTGTGTGTGTGTGTGAGCGAGCGAGTGTGTGTGTGTGTGAGCGAGCGAGTGTGTGTGTGTGTGAGCGAGCGAGTGTGTGTGAGCGAGCGAGCGAGTGTGTGTGAGAGTGAGTGTGTGTGTGTGTGTGAGTGAGTGAGTTATGGAAGTAAAATAATGCCAAATGTTTTTGCAACAAAAAGTTGCTCAGGTCTTCGTCAACAACACGCGCTTGCACCCCCTGCTGCTGAGCTCGACTAACATCAGATGGAGATTACGCTCGGTAATCCACTGCTTTTCCTGCAGTTCCTGGACGTCAACGTTGAATTTACTGTCGAATTTGAACCACTGAATTTTTGGAAGCGAATTTGCAAAGCGAAATAAAATGCACCGAAAACCGCCTGTTGAATATTATAGGTTGTATTTTTAATCAGTTTGAATATTTTTGGAAGTGAAATATGAAAGGTGAATATGGATTATTGAAATTTTACTAATGAAAATGTGTTTGGAATGTTTTGAATTTAAATATTCACAGCTTAAATATTCAACCATGCTAAATTTCAGCCCATAAAAATGCAAACCCTAAAAATACAATGCGTTAAAATACAAGCAGGGTTAATGCAATGCATATTTTTTCCAAGTAGTGCAATTCAACAGGCTTTTTGTTTCAAAAACATTTGGCATTATTTTACTTCCATAGTGAGTGCGCGTGTGTGTGTGTGTGTGTGTTTCTAACGGTTTCTCTCGTCTCTCAGGTGTATCGTAGAGACGGAGAACGTTGAGGAGCGCGTGTCCGTCATCTCGAGGATCATCGAGATCCTGCAGGTGTTTCAGGAGCTCAACAACTTCAACGGCGTTCTGGAGGTGGTGAGCGCCATGAACTCCTCACCCGTCTACAGACTCGACCACACCTTCGAGGTGAGCGCGTTCACAAGCTGAGTTACGTGTGTGTAATGTTGCTGTCTGAGCATGAAAAATGCTTCCTAAGTGTGCAGCCATAAGAGGTTATTCCTGAAGACGACTCACAGACTTTACCCAGAATCCTCAAATACATCATGACCTCTTCAATTAAAGCATACAGGGAGCTTTTCAATGTGTGCAATGAATAAAATCCAAGTTGGCGATTGATGTACGTCTGTATGCGTTGTTGTCTGAGAAAAAAACAACAATAATAACTTAATTTGTGCTTTTGAAAGCTATCAAAGGAGTCATATTTTTAAAACGCTGTCGTTCTGTGAGCTGAACGCGGTCACATTATGCATTATGGCCTTTTTCAAATAAAATTATAAATGCATAAAAAGTAAATAAAACATACAAATAATAAACTAGTAAAATAAAATATGAAATAAAAATGCATAAAAAGTAAATAAAATATGAAATAATAAAGTATGAAACAAAATAGATAAACAAAAAATAAAAAGCAAAAAAATATTAAATTAAATAATTATACGCCTCCATTGTAATCTTGAGTTTCTTCCTGGAACGAACACGTCTCAATATTCCTCATTATAATAATTAATGCGCAGAATAAAGGGGCGGGGCCTGGTTGAGTTAGTTAGTAGTGTGTTAAACTGGCGGTTATGGAAAGGGGCGGGGCATTTCCCAAACACACTCAGCGCTCAACCAATCACAACACACTGCTCCAGCCGACCAATCAGAGAACAGTGTGCTTTTCAGGGGGAGGGGCTTCATAGAGACAGGAAGTCAAGTATATTTATATAGCGCTTTTCACAATATAAATTGTATCAAAGCAGCTTCACACTTATCAATCAAATAACATAATGTTTGTTGCTTAGTGAAAAAAAAACATCCACGATTGGTAGGGCTGATCAATGGTATTAATGCTTGGTTAATTAATTTGAATATCCCCAACTGAGCAAGCCAAAGGCAACAGTGGCAAGGAACCGAAAAACTCCATCAAGTGACCCACTGGTGTCCTAAAACTCTATCAGGTGACCCACTGGTGTCCTAAAACTCCATCAGGTGACCCACTGGTGTCCTAAAACTCCATCAGGTGACCTACTGGTGTCCTAAAACTCCATCAGGTGACCTACTGGTGTCCTAAAACTCCATCAGGTGACCTACTGGTGTCCTAAAACTCCATCAGGTGACCTACTCCATCAGGTGACCCACTGGTGTCCTAAAACTCCATCAGGTGACCCACTGGTGTCCTAACACTCCATCAAGTGACCTACTGGTGTCCTAAAACTCCATCAGGTGACCTACTGGTGTCCTAAAACTCCATCAGGTGACCCACTGGTGTCCTAAAACTCCATCAAGTGACCTACTGGTGTCCTAACACTCCATCAAGTGACCTACTGGTGTCCTAACACTCCATCAGGTGACCTACAGGTGTCCTAAAACTCCATCAGGTGACCTACTGGTGTCCTAAAACTCCATCAGGTGACCTAATGGAGAGAAAAAAAAACCCTTGGGAGAACCCAGGCTCAGTCGGGGGCCAGTTCTCCTCTGGCATTTATGAACTAGAGGCCGGATTTACAGTAACTGTAATTTGATACAGAATTTTGTTTTATTTTATCACTTCGGGGTGGGTACGCGAACCGGAATCACAACGTTTTATCTGTAGAGTGGGAAAGGGATACTCCATAGGGAGAGGCTAGTTGGCACTTCAGCACTGCGTTGTCATCGGGTCCAGGCAAAGCTCCTAGTCAGATCTGGATACGGCCTGGATTCGGCAGGCTGCACAAAAAATGCCAATCTTCTTATGATGATGTAACAAGTACATCAGGATTTAAGGGAAGTGTTCCCGGTTCCGGCTGACCTAATCTATGCAGCCTAACATTGAATTATAGAAGTCTATAATATATTATGTGTATGCTAGGTCAAAGAGATGTGTTTTTAGTCTAGCTTTGAACTGACAGAGTGTGTCTGCTTCCCGGACAATGGTAGGAAGACTGTTCCAAAGTTTTGGTGCTAAATAGGAAAAGGATCTACCGCCAGCAGTCGATTTTGATATTCTAGGTATTATCAACTGGCCCGAATTTTGAGATCGCAATAGACGTGAAGGACTATAATGCGTTAAGAGCTCGCTCAAGTACTGCGGAGCTAAACCATTTAGTGCTTTGTAAGTAATCAACAATATTTTAAAATTTATACGATGTTTAATAGGCAGCCAATGCAGTGTTGACAGAACCGGGCTAATATGGTCATATTTCCTGGTTCTAGTAAGAACTCGAGCTGCAGCGTTTTGGACCAGCTGTAGTTTATTTATTAAGCGTGCAGGGCAACCACCCAGTAGAGCATGAAAAGCTTGATGTCATGAAAGCATGAACTAGTTGTTCCGCATTTATTAATGAGAGCATATGTCGTAATTTAGATATATTTTTAAGATGGAAAAATGCAGTTTTACAGATATTACACACGTGACTTTCAAATGAAAGATTGCTATCAAAGAGCACACCCAGGTTCCTAACCGACGACGAAGACTTAACAGAGCAGCCATCAAGTGTTAGACAGTATTCTAGGTTATGACGTGTGGAAGTTTTTTGTCCAATAATTAGAATCTCTGTTTTTTCAGAGTTTAGTAGTAGGAAATTACTAGTCATCCAATTTTTTATATCAGCTATGCATTCCATTAATTTTGTGAATTGGTAAGTTTCGTTAGGTTTTGAAGAAATATACAGCTGAGTATCATCGGAATAACAGTGAAAGCTAATTCCATGTTTCCTAATGATATCTCCTAATGGTAGCATGTACAGAGTGAAAAGCAGCGGTCCTAGTACTGAGCCTTGTGGTACGCCATACTGAACTTGTGACCGATCAGACATCTCTTCATTTACTGCTACAAACTGATAACGGTCAGATAAGTATGATTTAAACCATGCTAGTGCAATTCGACTAATGCCAACATAGTTTTCTAGTTTATTTAAAAGAGTGTTGTGGTCAATGGTGTCAAACACAGCATTAAGATCGAGTAACACTAATAGAGAGATACAACCACGATCGGATGATAAAAGTAAATCATTTGTAACTCTAATGAGAGCTGTCTCAGTACTATGGTGCGGTCTAAATCCTGACTGAAAATCCTCGCAGATATCATTTCTTTCAAGAAAGGAACACAGTTGTGATGATACTGCTTTTTCTAATATCTTTGACAGAAAAGGCAGATTTGAGATCGGCCTGTAATTGACTAATTCTGAAGGATCAAGTTGCGTTTTTTTAACAAGCAGTTGTATCATAGCCAGCTTAAAGGTTTTTGGTACGTATCCTAGAGACAAAGACGAATTAATGATATTAAGAAGATCTATGATCTCTGGAAACATCTCTTTCAGTAGCTTAGTCGGTATAGGGTCTAACATACATGTTGTCGATTTAGATGAATTAACGAGTTTGCAGAATTCTTCCTCTCCTATCGCTACAAATGAATAACATTTTTCCTCAGGGAGACTACAATGCACTCCCTGATGCGATACTGTAGTAGACGGTTGCATAGTTATAATTTTGTCCCTGATATTATCAATCTTATAAGTGAAGAAGTTCATAAAGTCATTACTGTTGTGCTGCTTGGAAACTTGGAAGTTTTCTTTTTCGTTAGTTTAGCCACTGTTTCAAATAAGTATCTAGGATTATGTTTATTTTCTTCTAATAGGGTTGAAAAATAAGCAGATCTAGCAGATTTTAAGGCCTCTCTGTAAGCAATCGAGCTCTCCTTCCATGAAATCCGAAATACCTCTAGTTTTGTTTTCTTCCAGTTGCGCTCCATTTTTCTGGCTGCTCTCTTAAGGGCGTGTGTGTGTGTGTGTGTGTGTGTGTGTGTGTGTGTGTGTGTGTGTGTGTGTGTGTGTGTGTGTGTGTGTGTGTGAGTGTGCTCGTTGTACCACGGCGTTGGACTATTATCTTTAATCGTCTTTAAGCGCAACGGACCAACTGCGTCTAAAGTGCTGGAAAAGAGAGAGTTAAAAGTTTCTGTTGCAGTATCGAGTTCTTCTAAGCTATCCGGGATGCTGAGATGATGAAACTGATTAGGAAGATTATTGATAAAGCAATCTTTAGAGGCAGTTATAGGTCTAACATATTTATAACATGGAGTCGACTTTGCAGCCTTGGCTAAATGTAATTTACACGAGACTAGATAATGGTCTGAGATGTCATCGCTCTGCTGCAGAATTTCAACGGCATCAACATCTATTCCATGTGATAATATTGGATCTAGAGTATGATTACGACAATGAGTGGGTCCTGACACGTGTTGTCTAACTCCGATTGAGTTTACAATGTCTTTAAGTGCCAATCCCAATGCATCTTTTTCATTATCTACATGTATATTTGTATACCCTGGTGGCCTGTATACAGTAGCCAGCAGACATCTCAAACGTGATTATTGTTTACACGATATAATTTTACATTAAGCACCAACATTTCAAAAGAAGTATATTTAAAAATAGATTTCTTAGTGGTTTTGAAGATATTACTATAAATTTCAGCAACACCTCCCCCTTTGCGTTTTAGACGAGGTTCATGTTTATAACAGTAATCTTGTGGGGTTGACTCATTTAAAGTAATGTAATCGTTTGGTTTTAGCCAGGTTTCTGTCAAACACAGCACATCTAGATTATAATCTGAAATCATATCATTAACTATGAGCGATTTTGAAGTAAGGGATCGAATATTCAGCAACCCAAGCTTTATCATTTGCTCATCTGTATTATATCTGTTTTTTATTTGTTGAACATCAATTACATTTTTTACCTGCAGTTTTTTGGATTTCCAAATTCGGGAACAGACACAGTCTCTATATGATGATATCTAGGTGAAAGAGGCTCTATGTGATGGGATTTATCTGACCTTGGTGACGCGAGGCCGCTAGCAGACGGTCGGTTTAGCCAGTCTGTCTGCTTCCTGACCTGAGCCCCAGATTGTCATGTTTTAGCTCTAAGACTATGTGCCATATTACTAGAGAGAAGAGCAGCACCATCCCAGGAGGGATGAACACCATCTCTTTTCAACAGGTCAGGCTTGCCCCAAAAACTTTTCCAATTGTCTATGAATTCTATATTATTCAACGGACACCACTTAGACAACCAACCATTGAGTGAGGCCAATCTGCTAACTATCTCATCACTCCTGCGAACAGGAAGGGGGCCAGAGAAAATTACAGTGCCTGACATCGTACTTGCGAGTTTACACACCTCTTTAATATTAATTTTGGTGATCTCCGACTGGCGGAGTCGAACATCATTAGTGCCGACATGAATAATGATCTTAGAAAATTTACGATTAGCATTAGCCAGCACTTTTAAATTTGATTTGATGTCAGGCGCTCTGGCTCCCGGCAAACATGTGACTATGGTGGCTGGTGTCTCTATTTTCACATTCCGTGTGATCGAATCACCAATTACCAGGGCACAATCAACAGAATTCTCAGTGGGTGTTTCACTGAGTGGGGCAAATCGATTTGTTATGGTAATCGGAACGGAAGAGTGTTTTTTTAATGCGCGACTAAATCGATCTTTCACGGTCACCCATCTGCCCTGCTGCGTAAACAGAGCGTTACTGACAGACTGGGAAGAGAGGAGCCGCAATAATGGAGGATATGAGGACATAATCAACATTCAAGCAGGAAAACCTGTTCTAGTAGAGCCTGAAACTACATCCAGACTTTGCAAATGGCTAAATTGGCTTTAAAAGGGCATAAGATGATGTAACTCATCCTGCATGTGATTTTATTTCAGCAAATCCCAAGCAGACAGAAGAAGACTCTGGAGGAAGCTCATGAACTCAGTGAAGATCATTATAAGAAATATCTGGCTAAACTCAGGTCCATCAACCCTCCCTGCGTTCCCTTCTTTGGTACGTTTCCTCATTTCCTGTTTCCTCATTCCTCATTTCCTGTTTCCTCATTCACATGGGACACTGTTTCTGATGAGACTGTGTGTTTGATGCACATGCGATCTGCTCGCTTTAGGGATTTATTTAACAAATATCCTAAAAACTGAGGAAGGAAATCCGGACTTCCTGAAGAGACACGGCAAAGAGCTGATCAACTTCAGCAAGCGGCGGAAAGTGGCGGAAATCACGGGAGAAATCCAGCAGTACCAGAACCAGCCGTACTGCCTACGCGTGGAGAGCGAGATCCGGGTCAGGAAAACTACTTTGCTGATTGTTGAAGTTTTATTTGCCATATGTACCAGTACAGCTAACACAAGCACATAGGAGATTTGTAGCAAAGCTCGTTCAGTCAACATTTAAAATCAACACACAGGTGAAACTCGAAGAATAAGAATATCATGCAAAAGTTATAATTTTGATGATTATGGCTTACAGCTTATGAAAACCCCAAATTCAACATCTCAGAAAATTAGAATATTACATGAAATCAATAAAAAAAAGGATTTTAAATACAGAAATGTCGGCCCTCTGAAAAGTATAATCATGCATATGTATATAGTTATATACACTAAATATATTAGTTTCACCTTTTAATTTGAATGACTGAAATACATTTTGCACAATATTCTAACTTTTGGAGTTTTACCTATATGTTGATTTTAAATGTTGAATGAACGAGCT
>CM060626.1:1314611-1329611 GCA_030578275.1 Meda fulgida
TTGCTGTAGCTGTGGTGACATCATTGTAAAAATGGCTTTAGTAGCATGTGATGTTCAGGTCGATGTTTATCATGTTTCCCAGCATCCTCTCTGTCATGATTCTCACCGAGGGCTCGATGTGTGTGTAACTGGAGTGTTTGTGTGTCTCAGGATCTCCTTCAGTGTCGTCTATGATGAGTTTCCTCCGAAACGACGACCCTCCCGTTCCTCCACCGATCCCTCCCAGACGCCGGCCCGAGTCTGCTCCCGCCGAATCCTCACCCTCAAAGGTGCCCGACACACACTCACACACACACACGCACTCACTCACACGCACGCACACTCACACACACACACGCACTCACTCACTCACTCACACGCACGCACGCACACACACACACACACGCACTCACTCACACGCACTCACTCACTCACACGCACTCTCTCACTCACTCACACGCACGCACACGCACACACTCACACACACACGCACTCACTCACTCACACGCACGCACACACACACACGCACTCACTCACACGCACTCACGCACACTCACTCACTCACACGCACTCACTCACACGCACTCACTCACTCACACACACACACACGCACTCACTCACTCACACTCACTCACACGCACGCACACACACACACACGCACTCACTCACACGCACTCACTCACACGCACTCACTCACACGCACTCTCTCACTCACTCACTCACTCACTCACACGCACTCACTCACTCACACGCACTCTCTCACTCACTCACTCACACGCACTCACTCACACGCACTCCCTCACACGCACTCACTCACTCACACGCACTCTCTCACTCACACGCACTCACTCACTCACACGCACTCTCTCACTCGCACGCACTCTCTCACTCGCACGCACTCACTCACTCGCACGCACTCTCTCACTCACACGCACTCACTCACACGCACTCACTCACTCACACGCACTCTCACTCACACACACTCTCTCACTCACACACACGCACTCACTCACTCACACGCACTCTCTCACTCACACGCACTCTCTCACTCACACGCACTCTCTCACTCACACGCACTCTCTCACTCACACGCACTCACTCACTCACGCACTCACTCACTCGCACGCACTCACTCACACGCACTCTCTCACTCGCCCGCACTCTCTCACTCGCCCGCACTCTCTCACTCGCACGCACTCACTCACTCGCACGCACTCTCTCACTCACACGCACTCTCTCACTCGCACGCACTCTCTCACTCGCACGCACTCACTCACTCGCACGCACTCTCTCACTCGCACGCACTCACTCACTCACACGCACTCTCTCACTCACACGCACTCACTCACTCACACGCACGCACTCACTCACTCACACGCACTCTCTCACTCACACGCACTCTCTCACTCGCACTCTCTCACTCGCACGCACTCTCTCACTCACACGCACTCTCTCACTCGCACGCACTCACTCACTCGCACGCACTCACTCACACGCACTCTCTCACTCACGCGCACTCACTCGCACGCACTCTCTCACTCACACGCACTCACTCACTCGCACGCACTCTCTCACTCGCACGCACTCACTCACTCACACGCACTCTCTCACTCACACGCACTCACTCACTCACACGCACTCACTCGCACGCACTCTCTCACTCACACGCACTCACTCACTCGCACGCACTCTCTCACTCGCACGCACTCTCTCACTCACACGCACTCTCTCACTCACACGCACTCTCTCACTCGCATGCACTCACTCGCACTCACTCACTCACACGCACTCTCTCACTCACACGCACTCTCTCACTCGCATGCATTCTCTCACTCACACGCACTCACTCACTCGCACGCACTCACTCACTCACAAGCACTCTCTCACTCACACGCACTCACTCACTCGCACGCACTCTCTCACTCACACGCACTCTCTCACTCGCACGCACTCACTCGCACACACTCACTCACTCACACGCACTCTCTCACTCGCACGCACTCACTCGCACGCACTCACTCACTCACACGCACTCACTCACTCACACGCACTCACTCACACGCACTCTCTCACTCGCACGCACTCACTCACTCACACGCACTCTCTCACTCGCACGCACTCACTCACTCGCACGCACTCTCTCACTCACACGCACTCACTCACACGCACTCACTCACACGCACTCACTCACTCACACGCACTCACTCACACGCACTCACTCACTCACTCACACGCACTCTCTCACTCGCACGCACTCACTCACACGCACTCACTCACACTCACTCACACGCACTCACTCACACGCACTCACACGCACTCACACGCACTCACTCACTCACACGCACTCTCTCACTCAAACACACGCACTCACTCACTCACTCACACGCACTCTCTCACTCGCACGCACTCACTCACACGCACTCACTCACACTCACTCACACTCACTCACACGCACTCACTCACACGCACTCACACGCACTCACTCACACGCACTCACTCACTCACACGCACTCACTCACTCACACTCACTCACTCACTCACTCACACGCACTCTCTCACTCGCACGCACTCACTCACACGCACTCACACACGCACTCACTCACACTCACTCACACGCACTCACTCACACGCACTCACTCACACGCACTCTCTCACTCACTCACACGCACTCACTCACACTCACTCACTCACTCACACGCACTCACTCACTCACACGCACTCACTCACTCACACGCACTCACTCACTCACTCACACGCACTCACTCACTCACACGCACTCACTCACACGCACTCACTCACTCACACGCACTCACTCACTCACACGCACTCACTCACTCACACGCACTCTCTCACTCGCACGCACTCACTCACACGCACTCTCTCACTCACACACACGCACTCACACACACGCATTCACTCACTCACTCACTCACTCACACGCACTCACTCACTCACACGCACTCACTCACACGCACTCACTCACTCACACGCACTCACTCACTCACACGCACTCTCTCACTCGCACGCACTCACTCACACGCACTCTCTCACTCACACACACGCACTCACACACACGCATTCACTCACTCACGCACTCACTCACACGCACTCACTCACACGCACTCACTCACTCACACTCACTCACTCACACGCACTCTCTCACTCACACACACGCACTCACACACACGCATTCACTCACTCACTCACTCACTCACACGCACTCACTCACACGCACTCACTCACTCACTCACTCACACACACGCACTCTCACGCGCACTCTCACGCGCACTCATACGCACTCACACGCACTCACACACACGCACGCACTCACTCACTCACACACAAACACACTCACACACAGACACGCACTCTCACACGCACTCACACACGCACTCACACACACACACACACACACACACTTACTCACACACTCACTCACTCACACACACACACACACTTACTCACACACTCACTCACTCACTCACACGCACACACACACACACACTACTCACTCACTCACACGCACTCACTCACTCACACGCACTCACTCACACGCACTCACACACAAACACACTCACACGCACACACACTCACACACTCACTCACTCACTCACACGCACTCACACACAAACACACTCACATACAGACACGCACTCTCACACGCACTCACTCCCACACAAACACATACACACACACACACACACACTTACTCACACACACACACACTCACTCGCACGCACTCACACACAAACACACTCACATACAGACACGCACTCTCACACGCACTCACACACACACACACACACACACTTACACTCTCACTCACTCACTCACTCACACACACTCATACACTCTCACACACACACACACACACACTCATACACTCTCTCTCACACACACACACACACACTCACTCACACACTCACTCACTCACACACATTCACTTACACACTCACTCACACACACACACTCATACACTCACACACACACACTCTCACACACACACTCACTCACACACACACTCACTCACACACACACACACACTCACACACACTTACTCACTCACGACTTTTATTTTGGGTGAACTATACACAATACAGATTGGTACATTTTTGTAAAACAATATATTGTTACACCCCTAATCTATGGTCATAGATCTAACGCTGTGTGTGTGTGTGTGTGCTTGTTTATGTGATACAAATTTGTATAATGACATGCGTATTACAACTTAAACGTGGTTTATGAGGACATTTCATGAGTCCTCATAATTCAAATAGCTTAAAAAACAAAAAAAAACATTGTTTTATTAAAAATGTAAAAATGCAGAATGTTTCCTGTGATGGGTAGGTTTGGGGGTAGGGTTAGTGTGTGTGTGTGTGTGTGTGTGTGTGTGTGTGTGTGTGTGTGTGTGTGTGATGGGCAGGTTTAGGGATAGGGTTAGTGTAAAGGGATAGAATATACAGTTTGTACAGTATAAAAACCATTACGCCTATGGAGAGTCCTCATAATGTAGTTGCACCAACATGTGTGTGTGTGTGTGTGTTCCAGATGATGTCGAAGCACCAGGACAGTCCTCCTGCGATCCCTCCTCGCCAGCCCACCACTAAAGTGTTCTCGCCCCGTTACTCGCTCACGGATCCGCCCGACAGTCCTCCAACCCTCCCTCCCCGCGAGCCGGTGCGGACGCCAGACGTGTTCTCCAGCTCCCCGCTACACCTGCAGCCTCCCCCCCAGGGCCGGCGCTCCGAACTCAACCAAACCTTCTTCCCACCGTCTCCCTTCATCCCACAGACTCCGTCTCCACTGGGACCCCGCAAACACATGCCCTCGTCCCCGCTGGACCTGGAGCCGCCCGCACCGGGCTCCACCGGGCCGCCCGTCCCGCCACGCCAGAGCACGTCCCAATCGCCAATCCCAAAACTCCCGCCCAAAACCTACAAACGAGAGTCGGTCCATCGCGACGGGCCGCCACTCCTTGAAAACGCAAACCCTTCATAAAGCGAAATTAATCTGAGGACTAAAACAGATGAAGCAACGTGTGCCCTTAAACGTGCTCTTCTGAGAAATGAATCTGAGGACTAAACGAAAACAGATGTGCTCTTAAACGTGCGCTTCTGAGAACATCATCTGAGGACTAAAGATGTGCTCTTAAACGTGCGCTTCTGAGAACATCTTCTGAGGACTAAAGATGTGCCCTTAAACCTGCGCTTCTGTGGACTAAAGATGTGCCCTTAAACGTGCGCTTCTGAGGACTAAAGATGTGCCCTTAAACGTGCGCTTCTGAGGACTAAAGATATGCCCTTAAATGTGCGCTTCTGAGAACATCATCTGAGGACTAAAGATGTGCCCTTAAACGTGCGCTTCTGAGGATTAAAGATGTGCCCTTAAACATGTGCTCTTCTGAGAACATCATCTGAGGACTAAAGATGTGCCCTTAAACGTGCGCTTCCGAGAACATCATCTGAGGACTAAAGATGTGCCCTTAAACGTGCTCTTCTAAAATGACGGTTGTGGAAATCAAGCTGAGATCATTTTCTCGGGAACTGTGTTTTTGTGTAGCTTTGTTTTGTCGTGTTCGTTTCCATTTCATCGCTTGGTTTGTTTTCAGCAGCAATCGTTGGCCAAACTCAGACTGAGAAACACACAAACCTGTCAAATCGCCAATCCCAAAAACTCCTTCCCAAAACCTACAAAAAAGAGAGTCGGCTCGACGGGCCGCCACTCCTTGAAAACGCAAACCCTTCATAAAGCGAAATTAATCTGAGGACTAAAACAGATGAAGCAACGTGTGCCCTTAAACATGCGCTTCTGAGGACTAAAGATGTGCCCTTAAACGTGCACTTCTGAGAACATCATCTTAGGACTAAAGATGTGCCCTTAAACGTGCGCTTCTGAGGACTAAAGATGTGCCCTTAAACGTGTGCTTCTGAGAACATCATCTGAGGACTAAAGATGTGCCCTTAAACGTGCGCTTCTGAGAACATCATCTTAGGACTAAAGATGTGCCCTTAAACGTGTGCTTCTGAGATCATCATCTGAGGACTAAAGATGTGCCCTTAAACGTGTGCTTCTGAGGACTAAAGATGTGCCCTTAAACGTGCACTTCTGAGAACATCATCTTAGGACTAAAGATGTGCCCTTAAACGTCCGCTTCTGAGGACTAAAGATGTGCCCTTAAACGTGCGCTTCTGAGAACATCATCTGAGGACTAAAGATGTGCCCTTAAACGTGCGCTTCTGAGAACATCATCTTAGGACTAAAGATGTGCCCTTAAACGTGTGCTTCTGAGATCATCATCTGAGGACTAAAGATGTGCCCTTAAACGTGCGCTTCTGAGGACTAAAGATGTGCCCTTAAACGTGTGCTTCTGAGATCATCATCTGAGGACTAAAGATGTGCCCTTAAACGTGCGCTTCTGAGAACATCATCTGAGGACTAAAGATGTGCCCTTAAACGTGTGCTTCTGAGAACATCATCTTAGGACTAAAGATGTGCCCTTAAACGTGCGCTTCTGAGAACATCATCTGAGGACTAAAGATGTGCCCTTAAACGTGCGCTTCTAAAACGACGATTGTGGAAAACAAGCTGAGGTCTTTTTTCTCGGGAACTCTGTGTTGTTGTTTTTTGTGTAGCTTGTTTTGTCGTGTTCGGCAAACCCCTCACAGAGCGAAATTAATCTGAGGACTAAAACGAAAAGAGATGAAGCAACGTGCCCTTAAACGTGCGCTTCTGAGAACATCATCTGAGGACTAAAGATGTGCCCTTAAACGTGCGCATCTGAGGACTAAAGATGTGCCCTTAAACGTGCGCTTCTGAGAACATCATCTGAGGACTAAAGATGTGCCCTTAAACGTGCGCTTCTGAGAACATTATCTGAGGACTAAAGATGTGCCCTTAAACGTGCGCATCTGAGGACTAAAGATGTGCCCTTAAACGTGCGCATCTGAGGACTAAAGATGTGCCCTTAAACGTGCGCATCTGAGGACTAAAGATGTGCCCTTAAACGTGCTCTTCTAAAATGACGGTTGTGGAAATCAAGCTGAGATCATTTTCTCGGGAACTGTGTTTTTGTGTAGCTTTGTTTTGTCGTGTTCGTTTCCATTTCATCGCTTGGTTTGTTTTCAGCAGCAATCGTTGGCCAAACTCAGACTGAGAAACACACAAACCTGCTGGATGACGAAACAGACCCGATAAAGACCGTTCACAATTATTTTCCGATGCGTGCGCGTGTGTGTGTGTGTGTGTGTGTGTGTGTGTGGACGGAGAGTGTAAAGGGACTGCAGATGTTCTAGACTCGTTCGAGAGCCAGTTGACTTGACGAGTACCGGGAGTTTAAGGTACCCTCGCACACCAAAGAGGTACTCGAGAAAACCTTCAAGAAACACACGTGATTGTCCTTGTATGTGTTAGAACTTTTATTTTCTCAATCATTTCTGTTTTTGCCAATAAGTATGTAAAGAAAAAACGATCGCCGCCTTAAAACAAGGGAATAAAAGTGTTTCTACCACTGTATGCCAAACGCTAGCCGTGAAAACGTCTCTTCTTCACTGTCTCCAGACGCTGAGCTCATGATGTACAGGCAAACCTACAATTATTCAGACACCAGAAATCAGTTCTGATAGTTTTTTACTAGTGTGTGCAGGACATTATAGTTCATTCATGCAAGTGAGGAGAGCAAAATAAAGTAAACAGTGACATATTATACACAAACTCTTCATACAGCGACTACCAGTGACATTTATTAAAATTTAGGACTAAAAATGATCCAGACACTTTGAGCTGATCATGTTTTCTTCAGTGTTTTTCTGTAATTAATGCTCTTTTTACACACAGACTGAACAACATGAAGCATTGCTTGGTCACTGGTGGAGCTAAACTGGTATTCTCTAATTGTGTAGTTAAATTTAACAGATATTCAACATAATTCATGTGTGAGAGTCTAACAGAAGGACCGACAACACCAGTGATATTATCAACATTTTCTAAACTATAGTGAATAAACGGTGATAATGTGAGAAATGTTGAAGGTGTCTGAATACATGTGTGTTTGACTGTGTCTGCTTTCACACATCGAGTAACACAAATGCCCTTAAAATCAAACACTGCTAAATAATCATGACAGGCTGAATATGAAAACTGATAAATGAATGTCTGTTGAATTAATGCTCTCAGCATCCAGTGATTCACCTCACGAAGCAACACAATATTTTCTTTGACCTTGTGTATTTCTGATACACAATTGGTATTTCTATCAAGAGACAGAAGAGTTAAGATTTTGATTGGACACACACAAAAACAAACGAAAAATGTGGGAAGAGTTATATTTCTGCCTTTGAAAAGTTGATCATTCAAATTTTATATTATTTTCATTAGTGTTCTTCAGGGTTATACTTCACTAAAACCATAAAAAAAATTACTTGAAACAAATGCTTGTTTTTTTTTTTGGGACATTGTTGCGGCTCCTCTCTTCCCAGTCTGTCAGTAACGCTCTGTTTACTTCCTGTCTCTATGAAGCCCCTCCTCCTGAAAAGCACACTGTGCTCTGATTGGCCGGCTGGATCAGTGTGTTGTGATTGGTCGAGCGCTTTGAGTGTGTTTGGGAAATGCCCCGCCCCTTTCCATAACCGCCAGTTTAACACACTACTAACGAACTCAACCAGGCCCCGCCCCTTTATTCTGCGCATTAATTATCATAATTATTGATTTACCAAAATTAGCAAAAGTTATTTTTTCTAGCTGACTGACTAAGTTACTAAGTTTAATGTTTTTTTTCTGAGGTAAATGTGACGTTACATGCCATTGTTTACTTGCTGTTTAACTGACGTCTTTCCACGGATGAAACACTGATTGAGTGATACCACGTTACATGATACGGATTTCGAAGTTGTACTCTATCTTTTAACACACTTTCAGATGCTCATTGATGTTTATTTGGCACTGTAACTGGTATTAAGGCGGAGTAACTGGTATTATTAAGGCGGAGTAACTGGTACTATTAAGGCGGAGTAACTGGTACTATTAAGGCGGAGTAACTGGTATTATTAAGGTGGAGTAACTGGTACTATTAAGGCGGAGTAACTGGTACTATTAAGGCAGAGTAACTGGTATTATTAAGGTGGAGTAACTGGTATTATTAAGGCGGAGTAACTGGTATTATTAAGGCGGAGTAACTGGTATTATTAAGGTGGAGTAACTGGTATTATTAAGGCGGAGTAACTGGTATTATTAAGGCGGAGTAACTGGTATTATTAAGGCGGAGTAACTGGTATTATTAAGGCGGAGTAACTGGTATTATTAAGGCGGAGTAACTGGTATTATTAAGGTGGAGTAACTGGTATTATTAAGGTGGAAGAGGAGATCGTGTGCTTCTCTTGAGCTGAGCCAGAGCGCTCTCAAGCTACAGCGCCAAAACGGTATTTATGTTTTTGAATTCCGTAAGAAAATGGACGCAATTCGAAATTTGAGACTGTATTTCGTAATAATAGTCACAAAGCACAAAGATTATTTAGATGTATTGGATGGGATGCACGCTACAATGTTCTGCGCGCTCATCAAATGCAAACAGGATGACTAATCGATTCTTGAGATTTAAGAATCGATATCGGTCCGTAAAAATGAGAATCGATTAATATCGAGAAATCGATATTTTTTTACCCAGCCCTACTTTCTAGGAATGTGTCCAGCATCAGCTCAAAATAAAAAACACCAGGGAAGACATAAATCTTCATTTTGAACGTGTGTTTTGAAGCTCGGATCATTTTGCTTTCACACAGTAAAACTGATGAAGTGATGTTTAGTCCGAGCCTCTCGTTCATAGTCTGTAATAATAGGCAGAATGCAGCAAGTAACCAAAATTTTAATTCTGAGCATATTAGTTTTAAGATATGAATATTAAATTCAATAATCCATATTCAACGTTCAGATTTCACTTCAAAAATATTCGGTCTATTTAAAAAAAGCAATCTATAACATTCTTCAGGCAATTTTCGATTCGTTTAATTTCGCTTTACAAACTCTCTTCCGCAAATTCGACAGAAAATTGAACATCCAGGAAAAGCAGCAGAAAGCCGATGCATAATCTCCATCTCAACACTACTAACCTGCAATGCACAAGTTTATTCATGCATTCATCAGGTAACATTTATTACATCAGCAAACATACAGGAACTTTGAATGCTACATGAAAAATCAAAAACGTAAATATTTACATAATGTAACCCTGAACATCATGCGTTAACGTCTCTCGAGTCATCTGTCAGAATAAAGAGTCAGGCGAGTGAAGTGTGTGGCTCTCCAGGCATGCTCTCGACTAGACTCTGAACTCTGGCCAGGATGATCTCGTTGGCGCAGTTGCAGTCTCCAGTGCTGTAGGGGGCGCTGATGCTCAACACACTCGCCACACGAAGAACATCCCCGTCTTCAGTCACCGGGACTCGGTTCTTCTCCAGCCACGCACGCAGACTCTCCCTCCGAGACTTCAGCTCGCCGGCGCTGAGGACCTGCGTTCTGTCCGGCAGGAACACGCTCCTCATCCGACTCTCCGATTCCTTCGTTCCGTTCCCGAGGGTCTGGACGTCTGTCACGGCGTGACCCAGAATCACCGTCACCGATGGACGCTTCGCCTCGGGGAAACTCACCAGCACCACACTGCGATCAACACGAGATCAGATGATTCACACTTTGATTCAAAAAGCAAATGATTCATTCGAGTTAAACGCTGCGTCCGAAATCAAATATGTCAATGTATTTGAAACAACAACAACAAAAACCAGCTTTTTGAATTGTACTACTTGAAATAAATATGCATTGTATTTAACTGTGCTTGCATTGTATTTTTAGGGCTTGCATTTTTATTAGGAATGAATTCACAATATATCATTTTTACAGTTATCGTTATCAGCCTGATAAAAAATTTGGCCGATATATTAAAGCCGATAAATAATGTAATTTCCTTCAGATGCGACTGTTCAACATGATGTTTTAAATTGCTTGAAATAAGATTGGAATCACTTTTTTTTTTTTTTTTTTTAAGGAAAATACAGTTCAGGGCAAAATGTGCAGCGCAAGTCTGTCATATCGGCTACATAACATTATAATGAGAACTTTATAATTGTGTGTTTGGCTTGTAATGATGAGACTTGTGTTTTTGTAATCAGGCTCTCAAAAATTATTGGATATAAATTGGATTTAGATTTATCGGCGTTAAAATATAAAGAATTATAGGTATCGTCCAAAATGTTCATATCGGTGCATCCCTAATTTTATGGGCTGAAATTCAACATGGTCGTATATTCATTTAAGCTGTGAATATTTCACACATTTTCATTATAAAAAATTAAATAATCCAAATTCACCTTTCAGATTTCACTTCCAAAATATTCGGTCTGTTTAAAAAGGCAACCTATAATATGCGACAGGCAATTTTCAGTCAGTTTTATATCGCATTACAAACTCTTCCACAAATTCGACAGAAAATTAAATATTGCACATTCGAAAACTGCGGGAAAAGCAGTAGAGAACCGATGCATAATCTTCATCTGCTGTTAGTCTCCTCACCAGTAGATGGCGCAAGCGGCTTGAGGAAGACCAGAGTAACAGGCAGAGTCAATCATTGGTCCACTGACGCCGGTAGGTCACGTGACAGTAACAACAAACTAAACTAAAATCTAAATAAAATTACAATATAAACTACTTTTGCAGGATTTAAATAGCTGAAGACCGTTAAAATGTGTCAGTCTTTGAAAAGGGTCCACTGAGACCTGTGGGTCATGTCACAGTAACATTTGTAATAAATATTTAAATACTGTTATTTATGACTACATTTTAAATTAAGTTATAAATGTGTATAATATAGCATTGTTATTATTTTTAACATTGTGTCGGCCCAGATCCAGCCCACATCTGGGCCGACACTATGTTGCTAACTGGGAAACCATTCAAATTAAAACATACTAATGAACTCATCCATATAGAAATTCGGTAACACTTTACAACAAGGTTTCCATTAGTTAACTACATTATTAAAATGACCAAACGTTAATTTCAGCATTTTCTAATGCATTATTACAAATAATTATTTAATGAGCCTGAGCTAACCTGAACTAACATTGGACAGTTGTGGTTTTATTTACTAGCGTGACCAGGAAACAAAACAAACATATTCGGGTTCAAGTACTTTAATTGCAGAGCCTAATTGTTTTGTGTTCATTATTTTCTGATGTTTACCTGGCAGAAACGGGGTCCACCGTGAACACGCGTCCCTCGAAGCTCTGCTGATCGTGAGCTGTTACACAAACATCCTGATTGACAAACTCCTGCCACTGCTGAGGACTCCTGTCCCTCCACTGCATCATCTCTGCGAACAACTAATCACTTAATCAGCGTTAATCAACTTAATCAGCGACTTCGTCTTCACTGAAGTTTAGCGTGTGAACCATGGTGTGAACGCAGTGCACGTGTGACGTCACTGTCGTAAACGAGCGTGTGATTGGTTGGCTGGGTCAGGCAGATTTTCTTTCATGAGAATCATAGGAAATGTAGTTTATTCGCGGGGGGCTGCGTGAGTTTGCGCATGCGCAGGCGAGTAGTCGTTTGACAGGCTGTTGTTTGTTGCTGGCTCTCAGGATTTCGTTATTTCAAGTTATGTCGCGACACGCTGGTGGTGAGTGTTATAATTCACGAGTAATTCACGAATAAAATAAGGCTGGAGGCAGAATGCTTCATCTCATGTATTAAATATGTCTGGTTATTGAAAAGATGTGTTGTGTTTTAGCACGAGCTGCTAACTGTAATGGCGCCCTCGCGAACACCGATTAATAATAATAGCATTCATGATAATTAATAATAAAACTAGTAATTGTACAAATCACAACATTATTTGGATTCACACTTTGAATAATTGTCAGTTTGTTGGGTTATAGGTTAACGTGAAGATGTTCATTCTTGTGTCGTTTTATATATGTTTTTATTAAATCTTGCTCTGTATTTCAGATTTGAAATGATCATTTAAGTTTGTAGATCTATGCTAAACCCGTTTAATTGAAACAGTAAGTGTGAGGTTTATATTTTTATTAAAGTGCAAAGTCTGTAAAGTTGATTGATTTTGTTGACTAAAACTATTAAAATTAATTTTCTTTAACTGAAATTAAGCTGAAACGAAATCAAATATGATATGAAAAACTTACTAAAGTACTAAAATTAGTTAGACCTAAATAAATACATTAAAGGTAAATAGAAATATAAAAAACATAATAACAACACAAAAGCACGTTAACAAAATGACTTAAACTTACATTAAGTTTAAAATAACATTGCTCAATAAATGCTTATTTAAAATGTCAAATCTGAGTTCGTCTCCAGTCAAAATGTTTCTAATTTCATCATGCATATATTAAAAAAATATTATTATAATATATAATTGAAATCCTGTTTTGTGTTGTTAATTCAAGACTTTCCCGTTTATCCGCAGAATTCTGTTTATTGAACATTAGTCTCTTGTGTCACGGAGTTAAACCGTGGTTATTTCTTTCGGCCTATTTCATTGACAGGTGTTAAATGTCCTTTTCTCTTTAAGAAACGAAGGTGTACGTGGGTAACCTGGGCACCGGGGCAGGGAAGGGTGAGCTGGAGCGGGCGTTCGGTTATTACGGGCCGCTGAGGACCGTGTGGATCGCTCGCAATCCTCCGGGATTCGCCTTCGTGGAGTTTGAGGACCCCAGAGATGCTGAGGATGCTGTGCGTGGCCTCGATGGCAAGTGAGTGGGCGGAGTCACGATTCAATGACTCACTCGTAAAGACTCCGGCTGCATCCCAAATCGCATACTCTCTTGTGTAGGTACTTATTTTGAATAAGTGATTCACGACTGCTAAAAAGGTGCGTTCTATATACAGTAGTATGAGTGTGTGTAGTATGAATGTAATCCGGACATACTATTGTCGCCATGTTGTCATTATCATGTGACCAGCGTCAGTTGCCGTTCATAAATCCACTCCCGTGGCCTCATGGGATAGTAAAGTGTCCATCGTATGCACACTTCAGAATCTCACTGGAAGTAGTAGGTCATTCGGTACTTTTTGGCTACTTTTTTATGAGGACTGTAAACTCAGTCATACTACTTTTGTCACATATTGATTTTCACCTAATATATAGTAGGGAAGTATGCGATTCCGGAAGCAGCCTTCACTTGTTTCATTACTGGATGAATCAGCGTTTTTGAACAAATTTCTTAAATGAATGATTCAATGACTCACTCTTAAAGACATTACTGAATAAATCAGCGTTTTTGATCGAATCTATTGAGTGAATGATTCAATGACTCACTCATAAACACTTCACTTGTTTCATTACTGGATGAATCAGTGTTTTTGAACAAATCTCTTGGGTGAATGATTCAATGACTCAAACACTTCACTTGTTTCATTATTGGATGAATCAGCATTTTTGAACAAATTTCTTAAATGAATGATTCAATGACTCACTCTTAAAGACTCCAATTGTTTCATTACTGAATAAATCAGCGTTTTTGATCGAATCTCTTGAGTGAATGATTCAATGACTCACTCATAAACACTTCACTTTTTTCATTACTGGATGAATCAGTGTTTTTAAACAAATCTCTTGGGTGAATGATTCAATGACTCACTCATAAACACTTCACTTGTTTCATTACTGGATGAATCGGCGTTTTTCAACGAATCTCTTGAGTGAATGATTCAATGACAAATATATTTATAACAGTCACTTGTCGCCACCTACTGGTGTAACGATGTAACTAATACAATCGTTATCTGACGCATCGTGCTTCAAAAAGTGATTCGCTCTATAGACATCAGTGTTTATATCTGAACTATAAACCTTTATCCAGAACTTCTGTGATAATCTGAATGATTGTAAGACAGAAATAATAATTCTGTGTGTTTAAAAACACTGTTTGTGAAGCTGTTTCATATCTATACACGACAACGGCTCTCTCTGGATCAGAACTCAGATCTGAATGTTCACTGTGATCGAACTTATCAAAG
>CM060626.1:1339611-1377111 GCA_030578275.1 Meda fulgida
TCTCTCTCTCTCTCTCTCTCTCTCTGTCTCTCTCTCTCTCTCTCTCTCTGTCTCTCTCTCTCTCTCTCTCTCTCTCTCTCTCTCTCTCTCTCTGTCTCTCTCTCTCTCTCTCTCTGTCTCTCTCTCTCTCTCTCTCTCTCTCTCTGTCTCTCTCTCTCTCTCTCTCTCTCTCTCTCTCTCTCTCTCTCTCTCTCTGTCTCTCTCCTCTCTCTCTCTCTCTCTCTCTCTCTCTCTCTCTCTCTCTCTCTCTCTCTCTCTCTCTCTCTCTCTCTCTCTCTCTCTCTCTCTGTCTCTCTCTCTCTCTCTCTCTCTCTCTCTCTCTCTCTCTCTCTCTCTCTCTCTCTCTCTCTCTGTCTCTCTCTCTCTCTCTCTCTCTCTCTCTCTCTCTCTCTCTCTCTCTCTCTCTCTCTGTCTCTCTCCTCTCACTCTCTCTCTCTCTCTCTCTCTCTCTCTCTCTCTCTCTGTCTCTCTCTGTCTCTCTCTCTCTCTCTCTCTGTCTCTCTCTCTCTCTCTCTCTCTCCCTCTCTCTCTCTCTCTCTCTGTCTGTGTCTCTCTCTCTGTCTCTCTCTCTCTCTCTCTCTCTCTCTCTCTCTCTCTCTCTCTCTCTCTGTCTCTCTCCTCTCTCTCTCTCTCTCTCTCTCTCTCTCTCTCTGTCTCTCTCCTCTCTCTCTCTCTCTCTGTCTCTCTCTCTCTCTCTGTCTCTCTCTCTCTCTCTCTCTCTGTCTCTCTCCTCTCTCTCTCTCTCTCTCTCTCTCTCTCTCTCTGTCTCTCTCCTCTCTCTCTCTCTCTGTCTCTCTCTCTCTCTCTGTCTCTCTCTCTCTCTCTCTCTCTGTCTCTCTCCTCTCTCTCTCTCTCTCTCTCTCTCTCTCTCTCTCTGTCTCTCTCTCTCTCTCTCTCTCTCTCTCTCTCTCTCTCTCTCTCTCTCTCTGTCTCTCTCTCTCTCTCTCTCTCTCTCTCTCTCTCTCTCTCTCGCTCTCTCTCTCTCTCTCTCCCTCTCTCTCCCTCTCTCTCCCCCTCTCTCTCTCCCTCTCTGCCTCTCTCTCTCCCTCTCTCCCTCTCTCTCTCTCTCTCCCTCTCTCTCTCTCTCTCTCTCTCTCTCTCTCTCTCTCTCTCTCTCGCTCTCTCTCTCTCTCTCTCTCTCTCTCTCTCTCTCTCTCTCTCTCTCTCTCTCTCTCTCTCTCTCTCTCTGTCTCTCTCTCTCTCTCTCTCTCTCTCTCTCTCTCGCTCTCTCTCTCTCTCTCTCTCTCTCTCTCCCTCTCTCTCCCTCTCTCTCTCTCTCTCTCTCTCTCTCTCTCTCTCTGTCTCTCTCTCTCTCTCTCTCTCTCTCTCTCTCTCTCGCTCTCTCTCTCTCTCTCCTGTTTTAGCCGTTTGGTGTCACACAGCTCGACTGGTAACACTTGTAATAGCTCCATTAGCTGAAGGTAGAATGTTGTTTACTGCACACAGCCCTTCGGTCGAGTGTATTGAGAATCACATGCACAAATGATCACATCACTGTGATTATACTGCCAAAAGCTGTGTATTACTGTATCTATATATATATATTAGTGCTAGGCAACGATTAATCGCATCCAAAATAAAAGTTTGTGTTTACATGCGTGTATACTGTGTATTATTATTTTGTATAAATTGTGTATAAATATATGTACAGTATATAGATGCAAATATTTGTTAAATACACACATATGCATGTATATATTTAACAAATATTTGCATCTATATACTGTGTATATATTTATACAATTTATATTATATATACATTTAAATATTTAATATATAAACAACACATTTTTCTTAAATATATACATTCATATGTGTGTATTTATACATACAAAATAATACACAGTCTGCATGCAAACTTTTATTATTTAATCGTGATTTATCGAAAGTTTATTGATTTAAAAACGATTGTACTGCTTCCGCTAAAGAACACCGCGTCCATGGCAACGGGGTGTTATACTTAGCAACGGTCTGTAATCAAGAAATAACACGCATTCTACATTAGAATTTAACCATGCAATATATTTTTATAAACAGCTGTAAAAACCGAGTCACACACTTTTCACACCAGACAGGAAGAAAACACCTAGCAACCACCTAACACACCCTAGCAACCATCCACAGCATCATGGAGGTGAGATTTGCACAGGTAAATCCTAGTAATCACACATTAGTTTAGTTAATGGTAACCCTGCTTCCATTGAAGACTCGTTTGATATAATGCAGATTTGAACTGTATTTGTAATGACACGGTTCCTCTTTTCTTGGTTAGTTGTTCAGTTGTGATTATAACTTGAGGGGTGTTCGAGTGAATCTGATGAACACACACACACACACACACACATGCTGTTGTTCTCGTCTTAGGTTACAACACTCTCACAGTGCAGAGAGGTGAAGGCGACTTCCTCAAGGCCGTTTCCGGTCCTTGTTCTCTTTTTTTCTAATGGTTTGCAGAAACAAAGACATGTTGACATATAAAGAGTTCATACCTGTTATGATTTTTGCACAGATTAAACACTGAAACTCTGAAGTATGATGTCGTTCACACACACTTTCAGCGCTGATACAGTGACGATTTCTCTCTCTCTACACTGATGTGTGTTTTGTCACTCTGTTCACTGATTGTGTAGATTTAACTTCACAATATGAACTTCCTGTTAGTGTGTTTTGTGACTCTTTGATTCTGTGTTTAACGTGGTGGACTAGTAAAGAGCATAAGGCCATTAATATCCAAACAGTGGGGTCTATCCCATAATGCCCTCTGTGATGTCGGTCTCGGTTCAGACTTACTTACCCAGAATCCTCTAATGCTGCAGACCTCAGCACTGGAGCACATTTACAGCTCTTTATAGATTTTAAACAGGGGAGGATGTGAACGCTCTTCCTCTGTGTTCAGTTTAATATGTTCCTGCATCAGAAAAAAAAGAAACATTCTTCTTCAGGAGACTAAACATCGTCACAACACTCATTAATAAAAACTCTTAAAATCTCTAAAATTCAGTTTGATCACCCCTAAAGTCACAATGGAATCAAAATGGACAATTCTTTTTTTTTTTTTATGGAATGGTCTTTAGTAATGGGTTAATGACGTCATCCATCCGTTCCTCCATTCATCCATCCATATATCCATCCATCCATCCATCCATCCATCCATATATCCATCCATCCATATATCCATCCATCCATCCATATATCCATCCATCCATCCATCCATATATCCATCCATCCATCCATATATCCATCCATCCATCCATCCATATATCCATCCATCCATCCATATATCCATCCATCCATCCATATATCCATCATCCATCCATCCATCCATCCATCCATCCATCCATATATCCATCCATCCATATATCCATCATCCATCCATCCATCCATATATCCATCATCCATCCATCCATCCATATATCCATCATCCATCCATCCATCCATCCATATATCCATCCATCCATATATCCATATATCCATCATCCATCCATCCATCCATCCATCCATCCATATATCCATCCATCCATATATCCATCATCCATCCATCCATCCATATATCCATCATCCATCCATCCATCCATATATCCATCATCCATCCATCCATCCATATATCCATCATCCATCCATCCATCCATATATCAATCCATCCATATATCCATATATCCATCCATCCATATATCCATCCATCCATATATCCATCATCCATCCATCCATCCATCCATCCATCCATATATCCATCATCCATCCATCCATCCATCCATATATCCATCATCCATCCATCCATCCATCCATATATCCATCCATCCATATATCCATATATCCATCCATCCATATATCCATCATCCATCCATCCATATATCCATCCATCCATATATCCATCATCCATCCATCCATCCATCCATCCATATATCCATATATCCATCCATCCATCCATATATCCATCCATCCATATATCCATATATCCATCCATCCATCCATCCATATATCCATCCATCCATCCATATATCCATCCATCCATATATCCATATATTCATCCATCCATCCATCCATATATCCATCCATCCATCCATCCGTATATCAATCCATCCATATATCCATCCATCCATCCATCCATCCATATATCCATCCATCCATCCATCCATCCATATATCCATCCATCCATATATCCATATATCCATCCATCCATCCATATATCCATCCATCCATCCATCCATCCATCCATCCATATATCCATATATCCATCCATCCATATATCCATCCATCCATCCATCCATCCATCCATATATCCATCCATCCATATATCCATCATCCATCCATCCATCCATATATCCATCCATCCATATATCCATCCATCCATCCATCCATCCTTACATCCATCCATCCATCAACCATCCATCCATATATCCATCCATCCATCCATCCATATATCCATCCATCCATCCATATATCCATCCATCCATATTTCCGTCATCCATCCATCCATCCATCCATCCATATATCCATCCATCCATCCATATATCCATCCATCCATCCATCCATATATCCATCCATCCATATATCCATATATCCATCCATCCATCCATCCATATATCCATCCATCCATCCATATATCCATATATCCATCCATCCATATATCCACCCATCCATCCATCCATCCATATATCCATCCATCCATCCATCCATATATCCATCTATCCATCCATATATCCATCCATCCATCTTTCCATCCATATATCCATCCATCCATATATCCCTCTATCATCCATCCATCCACCCATCCATCCATCCATTAATCCATCCATATATCCCTCTATCATCCATCCATCCATCCATCCATCCATTCATCCATATATCCATATATCCATCCATCCATCCATCCATATATCCCTCTATCATCCATCCATCCATCCATATATCCATCCATCCATCCATCCATATATCCATCCATCCATCCATCCATATATCCATCCATCCATCCATATATCCATTCATCCATCCATCCATATATCCATCCATCCATCCATCCATCCATATATCCATCCATATATCCATATATCCATCCATCCATCCATCCATCCATCCATATATCCATCCATCCATCTTTCCATCCATATATCCATCCATCCATCCATATATCCCTCTATCATCCATCCATCCATCCATCCATTCATCCATATATCCATATATCCATCCATCCATCCATATATCCCTCTATCATCCATCCATCCATCCATCCATCCATTCATCCATATATCCATATATCCATCCATCCATATATCCCTCTATCATCCATCCATCCATCCATATATCCATATATCCATCCATCCATATATCCCTCTATCATCCATCCATCCATCCATCCATCCATATATCTGTCCATCCATATATCCATCCATCCATCCATCCATCCATCCATATATCCATCCATCCATCCATCCATCCATCCATATATCCATCCATCCATATATCTAGTCTATCGACTCCGTCATGTTGAATCCGTCATGTTTTAGTTACATTTTTAGTGAAACCAATTTAAAGCATAAACTCTCATGTAAATGAGCTTTACACTGAAACCATCTGTGGAGAAACAAGTTTCACTCTAGTTTAATCAAGCATATTTCAGTGTGTGTTTCATAGTGTGTAAGATCAAACCCCTGAGCTGAAAGCGCTGGTGTGTAGATGGCCAGATCTCAAGACGACACACACACACTCACAGAGGTGCTGCTCAAGAGCTCGTCTGCTATTTTTACGTCTGCTCAAGTATTCACACACACCTGATATATTCAGACACCGCTGTGAACACTTGTGCAGAGAAGTGTGTGTGCGCTCCAATGCTAAATGTTCACTGCAACAAATACTGTTCTTCCTCAGTGTTTCTGTCTTGTTTTCCAGCACAAATATATAAACATTCTTAAATCAAGATACATTTACTGGAGAAGCTAAGTAACTAGATATTGTTTTCTGACATATGTTTTAAAATGAAGTGAGTTATGTGAGTTATCACACACACACACACACACACACACACACACACACACTCACACACTTTCTCTCTCTCCCTCTCACACACACACACACACACACACACACACATACACACACACACACACACACACACACACACACACACACTTTCTCTCCCTCTATCTCTCTCTCTCTCTCTCTCTCTCTCTCCCTCTCTCTCTCTCTCTCTCTCTCTCACACACACACACACACGTTTGTGCAGTTCTGTCCTAGATATCTGTCTGTGGTTCTCCAGGTTTTGCAGCTTTATCTCTTCAGTGTGTGAGATGAAATGCTCTTGCATAAACATGTTCTGATGCAGAAAACACCTGCCGCTCGACTGGCTGCAAAAAACACTATTTGAAGCAAATTCACCAATTTCCTCCCCGGTGAACAAAAGTAGAACAGAGACGACTCAGAAACCACACACCAGCATTATGCTCTCCACCAGCACCACAGGAGACATTATTATCAATATCTGTTTATTTCAGAAGATTTACGGGATTATGAGAGACATGTGGTGTGTCTCAGCCACAGACGTCCAACACACACACGCACGCACGCACGCACGCACACACACACGCACGCACACACACACGCACACACACACACACACACACACTGAAGACACTTGCATAAACAACATCTGAAATCTGTCTCAAGTGTCCATGAGAACATAAACACTGAAAACATGAACCATCAATTAATCTGTCAATCATTCTGTCTGTCTGTCTGTCTGTCTGTCTATCATTCTGTCTGTCTATCATTCTGTCTGTCTGTCTGTCTATCATTCTGTCTGTCTGTCTGTCTATCATTCTGTCTGTCTGTCTATCATTCTGTCTGTCTATCATTCTGTCTATCTGTCTGTCTATCATTCTGTCTGTCTGCCTGTCTATCATTCTGTCTGTCTGTCTGTCTATCATTCTGTCTATCTGTCTGTCTATCATTCTGTCTGTCTGTCTGTCTGTCTATCATTCTGTCTGTCTATCATTCTGTCTATCTGTCTGTCTCTCATTCTGTCTGTCTATCTGTCTGTCTCTCATTCTGTCTGTCTGTCTATCATTCTGTCTGTCTGTCTGTCTGTCTATCATTCTGTCTATCTGTCTGTCTGTCTGTCTATCATTCTGTCTGTCTCTCATTCTGTCTGTCTGTCAATCATTCTGTCTGTCTGTCTGTCTATCATTCTGTCTGTCTATCATTCTGTCTATCTGTCTGTCTGTCTATCATTCTGTCTGTCTGTCTGTCTATCATTCTGTCTATCTGTCTGTCTCTCATTCTGTCTATCATTCTGTCTATCATTCTGTCTGTCTGTCTATCATTCTGTCTATCTGTCTGTTTGTCTATCATTCTGTCTGTCTGTCTGTCTATCATTCTGTCTGTCTGTCTGTCTATCATTCTGTCTGTCTATCATTCTGTCTATCTGTCTATCTATCATTCTGTCTGTCTGTCTATCATTTTGTCTGTCTATCTGTCTGTCTATCTATCATTCTGTCTGTCTCTCATTCTGTCTGTCTGTCTGTCTATCATTCTGTCTGTCTATCATTCTGTCTATCTGTCTGTCTGTCTATCATTCTGTCTGTCTGTCTGTCTATCATTCTGTCTGTCTATCATTCTGTCTGTCTGTCTATCATTCTGTCTATCTGTCTGTTTGTCTATCATTCTGTCTGTCTGTCTGTCTGTCTATCTGTCTGTCTCTCATTCTGTCTGTCTGTCTATCATTCTGTCTATCTGTCTGTTTGTCTATCATTCTGTCTGTCTGTCTGTCTGTCTATCATTCTGTCTGTCTATCATTCTGTCTATCTGTCTATCTATCATTCTGTCTGTCTGTCTATCATTTTGTCTGTCTATCTGTCTATCTATCTATCATTCTGTCTGTCTGTCTGTCTATCATTCTGTGTGTCTGTCTGTCTATCATTTTGTCTGTCTATCTGTCTGTCTATCTATCATTCTGTCTGTCTGTCTGTCTATCATTCTGTGTGTCTGTCTGTCTATCATTCTGTCTGTCTGTCTGTCTATCATTCTGCCTATCTGTCTGTCTATCATTCTGTCTGTCTGTCTGTCTATCATTCTGTCTGCCTGTATGTCTGTCTGTCTATCATTCTGTCTGTCTGTCTGTCTGTCTATCATTCTGTCTGTCTGTCTATCTGTTATTCTGTCTATCTGTCTATCTGTTATTCTGTCTATCTGTCTGTGGCGAACAGGACGGCTGAGGGACGTGAGAGAACGGCGCGAGGCCGGTGGTGCGATTGCTAATGAGCATCACATGTGAAGCACACCGGTCTCGCATCTCTCACGGAGGAGCGGAAGCATAAAGGAGGAGCGACGACGTTGATGATCGAGAGAGGAACAGGCCTGTCTTTTAGTTGTGTTTTGTTTTTGTATTTTATTTTAGCCAGCAGTCGTCCGCGAGGGGCTGCTGGCAGTTCCTTATGTTTATTTTCGGTAGCCAGCAGTCGTCCGCGAGGGGCTGCTGGTGGTATTTCGTTTGTTTGTTTTATTTAAATAAATTATATTTTGATTGTTCGCCGGTTCCCGCCTCCTTCTTCCCTGAACATTGCTACACTGGTGCCGAAACCCGGGAAGAGGGAGGAACGCGCTGTCAGAGAGTCCTCGCCGGTGTGGGGAATCCGCGGTGCCATCGAGCATGGTGCGCGAGTCGCCGCCGCTCGCCGGGGGCCGGAGCCTGCTGCCATCCGCCGAGCGAGGGGAGGAGCAGGGAGCGGGGGACTCGCGGCCACGGACGCTCGAGGCGGGGCGCTGGAGTGAGTTGCCGGTGGGACGGTCGAGCTCGCTGCCGGCCGCCTGGGTATTGGAGGGGCGGCTGCCATCCGGGAGGGAGAGGAGGAGTCGCCGCCGCTCGCCGTGGGCCGGAGCCTGCTGCCGTCCACCAGTGAAGGGGAGGAGCAGGGAGCGGGGGACTCCTGCCGTCTGCCCAAGGCACCCGAGGAGCCGTCGCCGTCCATCGGGCGGCGGAGGAGCGTCGAGCCGTCCACCGAGGGCTACCCAGCGTCACCGCCAGGCACCGCGGAGGAGATCGCCTAGCTGGTGGGGGGACCAGATGGCAGCGCGTTGTGGGAACCGGACCAATTTTTTTTTTCCTCTCTCCCCTCTCTCGATCTGTCGCTCCTCATGCTTCCGTCTCCGTTTCCCTCGGTTTGTCTGTCCATACTCCCCAGGGATCGCCGCCGCCGGGGGGGGGAGTAGGCACAGGCTCGTGGGTACCCCCCGGCCTGTGAGGGGCGATGGGGGTATGTGGCGAACAGGACGGCCGAGGGACGTGAGAGAACGGCGCGAGGCCGGTGGTGCGATTGCTAATGAGCATCACATGTGAAGCACACCGGTCTCGCATCTCTCACGGAGGAGCGGAAGCATAAAGGAGGAGCGACGACGTTGATGATCGAGAGAGGAACAGGCCTGTGTTTTAGTTGTGTTTTGTTTTTGTATTTTATTTTAGCCAGCAGTCGTCCGCGAGGGGCTGCTGGCAGTTCCTTATGTTTATTTTCGGTAGCCAGCAGTCGTCCGCGAGGGGCTGCTGGTGGTATTTCGTTTGTTTGTTTTATTTA
Source organism: Meda fulgida (assembly GCA_030578275.1). Classification (NCBI taxonomy): domain Eukaryota; kingdom Metazoa; phylum Chordata; class Actinopteri; order Cypriniformes; family Leuciscidae; genus Meda; species Meda fulgida. Next base: position 1,349,172 of record CM060626.1, read on the forward strand.
AATAAATTATATTTTGCTTGTTCGCCGGTTCCCGCCTCCTTCTTCCCTGAACATTGCTACTCTGTCTATCTGTCTATCTGTTATTCTGTCTGTCTGTCTGTTATTCTGTCTGTCTATCTATCTTTTTTCTGTATGTCTGTCTATCTGTCTGTCTGTTATTCTGTCTGTCTGTTATTCTGTCTATCTATCTGTTATTCTGTCTATCTGTTATTCTGTCTATCTGTTATTCTGTCTGTCTATCTGTTATTCTGTCTGTCTCTCTGTTATTCTGTCTATCTGTTATTCTGTCTGTCTATCTGTTATTCTGTCTATCTGTCTATCTGTTATTCTGTCTGTCTGTCTGTCTGTTATTCTGTCTGTCTGTTATTCTGTCTGTCTGTCTGTTATTCTGTCTATCTGTTATTCTGTCTGTCTATCTATCTTTTTTTCTGTATGTCTGTCTATCTGTCTGTCTGTTATTCTGTCTGTCTGTTATTCTGTTATTCTCTCTGTCTGTCTGTTATTCTGTCTATCTGTTATTCTGTCTGTCTATCTGTCTATCTGTCTGTCTGTTATTCTGTCTGTCTATCTATCTTTTTTTCTGTATGTCTGTCTATCTGTCTGTCTGTTATTCTGTCTGTCTGTTATTCTGTCTGTCTCTCTGTTATTCTGTCTATCTGTTATTCTGTCTGTCTATCTGTTATTCTGTCTGTCTGTCTGTTATTCTGTCTATCTGTTATTCTGTCTGTCTATCTGTTATTCTGTCTGTCTGTTATTCTGTCTGTCTATCTATCTTTTTTTCTGTACGTCTGTCTATCTGTCTGTCTGTTATTCTGTCTGTCTATCTATCTTTTTTCTGTATGTCTGTCTGTTATTCTGTCTGTCTGTTATTCTGTCTGTCTGTTATTCTGTCTGTCTCTCTGTTATTCTGTCTGTCTATCTGTTATTCTGTCTGTCTGTCTGTTATTCTGTCTGTCTGTTATTCTGTCTATATGTTATTATGTCTGTCTCCCTGTTATTCTGTCTGTCTGTCTGTTATTCTGTCTGTCTATCTGTTATTCTGTCTGTCTATCTGTTATTCTGTCTGTCTATCTGTTATTCTGTCTGTCTATCTGTTATTCTGTCTCCCTGTTATTCTGTCTGTCTGTCTGTTATTCTGTCTGTCTGTTATTCTGTCTGTCTGTTATTCTGTCTGTCTATCTGTTATTCTGTCTGTCTATCTGTTATTCTGTCTGTCTATCTGTTATTCTGTCTGTCTATCTGTTATTCTGTCTACCTGTTATTCTGTCTGTCTATCTGTTGTTCTGTCTGTCTGTCTGTTATTCTGTCTGTCTCTCTGTTATTCTGTCTGTCTATCTGTTATTCTGTCTGTCTCTCTGTCATTCTGTCTACCTGTTATTCTGTCTGTCTGTTATTCTGTCTGTCTGTTATTCTGTCTGTCTCTCTGTTATTCTGTCTGTCTCTCTGTCATTCTGTCTATCTGTTATTCTGTCTGTCTGTTATTCTGTCTATCTGTTATTCTGTCTGTCTCTCTGTTATTCTGTCTGTCTCTCTGTTATTCTGTCTGTCTATCTGTTATTCTGTCTTTCTGTTATTCTGTCTGTCTATCTGTTATTCTGTCTGTCTCTCTGTTATTCTGTCTGTCTATCTGTTATTCTGTCTGTCTCTCTGTTATTCTGTCTGTCTATCTGTTATTCTGTCTTTCTGTTATTCTGTCTGTCTCTCTGTTATTCTGTCTGTCTCTCTGTTATTCTGTCTGTCTATCTGTTATTCTGTCTGTCTCTCTGTTATTCTGTCTGTCTATCTGTTATTCTGTCTGTCTCTCTGTTATTCTGTCTGTCTATCTGTTATTCTGTCTGTCTCTCTGTCATTCTGTCTACCTGTTATTCTGTCTGTCTCTCTGTTATTCTGTCTGTCTCTCTGTCATTCTGTCTATCTGTTATTCTGTCTGTCTGTTATTCTGTCTATCTGTTATTCTGTCTGTCTATCTGTTATTCTGTCTGTCTCTCTGTTATTCTGTCTGTCTATCTGTTATTCTGTCTTTCTCTCTGTTATTCTGTCTACCTGTTATTCTGTCTGTCTGTCTGTTATTCTGTCTGTCTGTTTATTCTGTCTGTCTATCTGTTATTCTGTCTATCTGTTATTCTGTCTATCTGTTATTCTGTCTGTCTATCTGTTATTCTGTCTATCTGTTATTCTGTCTGTCTATCTGTTATTCTGTCTGTCTGTTATTATGTCTGTCTATCTGTTATTCTGTCTATCGATCTGTCTGTCAGTCTATCTGTTATTCTGTCTATCGATCTGTCTGTCTGTCTATCTGTTATTCTGTCTGTCTGTTATTCTTTCTGTCTGTCTGTTATTCTGTCTGTCTATCTGTTATTCTGTCTGTCTATCTGTTATTCTGTCTATCGATCTGTCTGTCTGTCTATCAGTTATTCTGTCTGTCTGTCTGTTATTCTGTCTGTCTATCAGTTATTCTGTCTGTCTGTCTGTTATTCTGTCTGTCTATCAGTTATTCTGTCTGTCTGTCTGTCTGTTATTCTGTCTGTCTATCAGTTATTCTGTCTGTCTGTCTGTCTGTTATTCTGTCTATCTGTCCTTCATCACCTGATGCTGTTTTAATCCAGTCGTGTCTAGTTATTCATATTCTGTTTACTCATACTAATTAAACTGCTCTGAGTCACATTGAGAGAAATTCCACATGATTTCACTTCCTCATATTTGACACATATTCTCTTATATAAGTTTCTCCAGGTTCAAAGTTTCTTCCCTCTGCTAAAATATTCTGGTTTAATTGAACTTTAATTAAGACAGCTCTTTATTTTCGTGTTTCTGTTGTATCTGTTATTCTATCTGTTATTCTGTCTGTCTGTCTATCTGTTATTCTGTCTGTTATTCTGTCTGTCTATCTGTTATTCTATCTGTTATTCTGTCTGTCTGTCTGTCTATCTGTTATTCTGTCTGTCTGTTTATCTGTTATTCTGTCTGTCTTTTATTCTGTCTGTCTGTTTATCTGTTATTCTGTCTGTCTGTCTGTCTGTCTGTTATTCTGTCTGTCTGTTTATCTGTTATTCTGTCTGTCTGTTATTCTGTCTGTCTGTCTGTTTATCTGTTATTCTGTCTGTCTGTTATTCTGTCTGTCTGTTTATCTGTTATTCTGTCTGTCTGTCTGTCTGTCTATTATTCTGTCTGTCTGTTTATCTGTTATTCTGTCTGTCTGTCTGTCTGTCTGTCTGTCTGTTATTCTGTCTGTCTGTTATTCTGTCTGTCTGTCCTTCATCACCTGATGCTGTTTTAATCCAGTCGTGTCTTGTTATTTATATTCTGTCTGTTATTCAGTCTATCTGTTATTCTGTCTCTGTCTGTCTATTATTCTGTCTGTCTGTCTGTTATTCTGTCTGTCTATCAGTTATTCTGTCTGTCTGTCTGTTATTCTTTCTGTCTCTCTGTTATTCTGTCTGTCTATCTGTTATTCTGTCTTTCTGTTATTCTGTCTGTCTATCTGTTATTCTGTCTGTCTCTCTGTTATTCTGTCTGTCTATCTGTTATTCTGTCTGTCTCTCTGTTATTCTGTCTGTCTATCTGTTATTCTGTCTTTCTGTTATTCTGTCTGTCTCTCTGTTATTCTGTCTGTCTCTCTGTTATTCTGTCTGTCTATCTGTTATTCTGTCTGTCTCTCTGTTATTCTGTCTGTCTATCTGTTATTCTGTCTGTCTCTCTGTTATTCTGTCTGTCTATCTGTTATTCTGTCTGTCTCTCTGTCATTCTGTCTACCTGTTATTCTGTCTGTCTCTCTGTTATTCTGTCTGTCTCTCTGTCATTCTGTCTATCTGTTATTCTGTCTGTCTGTTATTCTGTCTATCTGTTATTCTGTCTGTCTATCTGTTATTCTGTCTGTCTCTCTGTTATTCTGTCTGTCTATCTGTTATTCTGTCTTTCTCTCTGTTATTCTGTCTACCTGTTATTCTGTCTGTCTGTCTGTTATTCTGTCTGTCTGTTATTCTGTCTGTCTATCTGTTATTCTGTCTATCTGTTATTCTGTCTATCTGTTATTCTGTCTGTCTATCTGTTATTCTGTCTATCTGTTATTCTGTCTGTCTATCTGTTATTCTGTCTGTCTGTTATTATGTCTGTCTATCTGTTATTCTGTCTATCGATCTGTCTGTCAGTCTATCTGTTATTCTGTCTATCGATCTGTCTGTCTGTCTATCTGTTATTCTGTCTGTCTGTTATTCTTTCTGTCTGTCTGTTATTCTGTCTGTCTATCTGTTATTCTGTCTGTCTATCTGTTATTCTGTCTATCGATCTGTCTGTCTGTCTATCAGTTATTCTGTCTGTCTGTCTGTTATTCTGTCTGTCTATCAGTTATTCTGTCTGTCTGTCTGTTATTCTGTCTGTCTATCAGTTATTCTGTCTGTCTGTCTGTCTGTTATTCTGTCTGTCTATCAGTTATTCTGTCTGTCTGTCTGTCTGTTATTCTGTCTATCTGTCCTTCATCACCTGATGCTGTTTTAATCCAGTCGTGTCTAGTTATTTATATTCTGTTTACTCATACTAATTAAACTGCTCTGAGTCACATTGAGAGAAATTCCACATGATTTCACTTCCTCATATTTGACACATATTCTCTTATATAAGTTTCTCCAGGTTCAAAGTTTCTTCCCTCTGCTAAAATATTCTGGTTTAATTGAACCTTTAATTAAGACAGCTCTTTGTTTTCGTGTTTCTGTTGTATCTGTTATTCTGTCTGTTATTCTGTCTGTCTACCTGTTATTCTATCTGTTATTCTGTCTGTCTGTCTATCTGTTATTCTGTCTGTCTGTTTATCTGTTATTCTGTCTGTCTTTTATTCTGTCTGTCTGTTTATCTGTTATTCTGTCTGTCTGTCTGTCTGTTATTCTGTCTGTCTGTTTATCTGTTATTCTGTCTGTCTGTTATTCTGTCTGTCTGTCTGTTTATCTGTTATTCTGTCTGTCTGTTATTCTGTCTGTCTGTTTATCTGTTATTCTGTCTGTCTGTCTGTCTGTCTATTATTCTGTCTGTCTGTTTATCTGTTATTCTGTCTGTCTGTCTGTTATTCTGTCTGTCTGTTATTCTGTCTGTCTGTTATTCTGTCTGTCTGTTATTCTGTCTGTCTGTTATTCTGTCTGTCTGTCCTTCATCACCTGATGCTGTTTTAATCCAGTCGTGTCTTGTTATTTATATTCTGTCTGTTATTCAGTCTATCTGTTATTCTGTCTCTGTCTGTCTATTATTCTGTCTGTCTGTCTGTTATTCTGTCTGTCTATCAGTTATTCTGTCTCTGTCTATCAGTTATTCTGTCTGTCTGTCTGTTATTCTGTCTGTCTATCAGTTATTCTGTCTGTCTGTCTATCAGTTATTCTGTCTGTCTATCAGTTATTCTGTCTGTCTGTCTGTCTGTTATTCTGTCTATCTGTCCTTCATCACCTGATGCTGTTTTAATCCAGTCGTGTCTAGTTATTTATATTCTGTTTACTCATACTAATTAAACTGCTCTGAGTCACATTGAGAGAAATTCCACACGATTTCACTTCCTCATATTTGACACGTATTCTCTTATATAAGTTTCTCCAGGTTCAAAGTTTCTTCCCTCTGCTAAAATATTCTGGTTTAATTGAACCATTAATTAAGACAGCTCTTTGTTTTCGTGTTTCTGTTGATTGACAGGAATCCTGATTATTTTAACAGCCTGTCATTTATTGTGTCTATATACTGAACGTTATCTAACGACTTAATTGTGTAATGAATAGTGCTTGACATGATCATTATAGTAAAGTAATTTTCAAACAAAGAAGTTAAAAGCGATTATTATAATTATTTCAACGTCAGCTCATATTAAAGTAGTCCTGTGTTCTTTACGCATGTTCCGGTCTCAGCCAATCAGCGCCGCCGCTCATCCGTCACTCAAACGCAGCATCCAATCAAAACCAAACCTGACGTCAGAGCCGCAGTGAGCGAGCAGCGAGGGCGTGAGCGCTAAAAGAGCTGTTGCTCAGAGCAGCACATGAGCGCACGCGCCCCCATCAGATTATTATTCTCATTATTTTATTATAAATTTGTGAGCGATTGACTGATTGATTGATACATTATGTCTGTGCTGGAGGAGTACGAGCGCGCGCCCAAGCGCCTGAAGGTGTCAGCTGAGGATGAGGAGGAGCTGGAGGAAGGCGAGGAGTCAGACTCAGCATCCCCGGGGCTCATGGGTGAAGATGAGGAGGATGAAGGGCAAAGAAGAGCTCGATGGAGCTCCTCGGATAGGAAGGTCAGACCCAAATCACTGCATTCGATGTCATGTGCATTCATATTCTCAATGCATTCAGATTCATAGTGCTGCATTGATATGACACTCGTTTAGTGCAGGATGTCAAAACACTGCGAGGAGAAAATACAAGAGAAAAACATCAACAGGAACAGTGTCATTGATATAAACATGACTAGCTGCGGTAAAACAATACACGTGAACATCAGGAAACATGATATTATCTACCACAAATCACGTTACATGCATGTTATATTTAATGGTGTCATGTCAATAACTGTAAATATGATTCTTTTTTTAGAAAATCAAGTGATTTTCATTACATTCAATATGCATATAGTTTAAAGTACATTTAAAATATAGATATATCCTGAAGTACCCAAGTAACATGCGTGTACATGGAATGCATAGTACTATGGTATATATCAAAGTAATTTTTTTTAAAATTTGGCATCAAATTAAAAATTCCATTCTTCTTTAGATTATTAAAATGTTCTTCACACTATGAAGAAAATGGGTTTTTAAGAACTGATCACTGAAGGTTTGTTGGGGAACCAGAAATGGGATTCTGACTTGAACTCTGAAGTCTACGGAACAAAAATGTGCTAAATGTTTCTGTATTATCATGTAACTGGCCATGAGCGTGTTCAGGTAGTTTAAGGAAGAGATTCTGAGCTTTCTGCAAACATCCGTATAACCAAAGATTTCTTGTGCAATATGATGCAAACACGGCCACTGTGGTTAAAGCAAGGAAAATACAAAACTGGTGGTTTTGCAGTGCCAGTAACATCAAACTAAACAACGAGGAGAAGCTAAAAATGGTCAAGCAACCATCTTCATAACTCTTATAGCACTTGAGTAAAGTCAAGTCAGTTTTACAGAAATCATGATGTTAATGTTTATAATATCTTCTTGTCTTACAGCTGCATTTATCATTTTATATAGTTACATTTTCAGTCGATACAAACGGTCAAGCCGTTACGATTTGCTCTATAGTTGAAATACATCAGTGCATTAATAAAATGTAGTAGTAAATAAATCCATGTGATAGAAACTCACTGTGCCCATTCAGATCCACCTTAAAATCCACCTTTTCTGTCGTTTTATTGTTTTAATTAATTTTTTATTTTATGGCATAATGCACACCTCGTGTAATAATTTAAAACACTGGCTAGTACTGTACAGTAAAATATAAACACACTTCATGCACTGCCATCACTGTAGTATTTAAATAATTACCCAAGATTAAATGTTATAATACTATTTTAATATTATTATTATTACCACCAGTGATTTATTTCATTATTTTATCTTCATTTACAAGTAAAAACATCACAATTACAGCCTGACCGAGCAGTGTTGCAAACCACCATTTGGTCGATCACCTACTGTATATATTGTGATGAATGACCCTGTTCTGGTATATTTTAGAGCAACATTACCATGTGATATGATCTTTGTACGGTGGTACAGTGTTACTGAGGGCTTTAGTGCATGAACGAGTAAACATCATCCGTCTGAAGACTAAGAGCCCTATTTTAACGATTTGAAACGCAAGTAACTTTGTGGCTGGATCTCTCTATTATCCCGGCGGGATTAATTACTCAAACTAGCTACGGTTAAACAGACGTATAATACTTTGGGTTAGGGCTGCACGATTATGACAAAAATCATAATTGTCGATTATTGCCTTGAAATTGTAATTGTGATTATTATTTATGATTATCACAATTTACATTGAATGATTTTTGGACAGCTTTATGCCATATAGTTATATAAAAATAAACCAGCTGTAAACTCCTCCTAAAAAATGTTAATTGGTTTGGTTTCTTTAAATAATTTGACATTTGAGGCTTAATGCTATAGAAAATCAAAGTAAAAATATAATATTATAATGTTACACTAAGTAAAATTAAAACAATGGGGGAAAAAAAACTTAAAATAAGCTGTAGAAAGAAAAAAAACATCATCTTCAGCAAACAGAATAATGTAAGTGGACTTTTTGTAATTGTGCCTTTGAACGATTACATAATTGTGGCATCTATAATTGTAATCGCGATTACAAATTCGATTAATTGTGCAGCCCTACTTTGGGTAAATGTGTAAGCTAGATTATGCTATTTTTCCACATCTTCATGGACGCCACAATGATTTCCCTCGTGTGGTAATATTTTTCCTTGTAATTATTTCTGGTTTGCAAAAATGGGAACTGCTACGTGTGTGTAGCTGAGAGAAGGAAAGTGTGTTTGTGTTGTGCACACGCTACATTATGGCCAAGCACGCGCCCTTAAAATCTCATCTGAATACGCGCTCTGACTTTAGACTGGGTTTGTCCTGGTCAGTGGCGGGATTGTTTCCTGGAACTGCAGAATATCACCAGGGAACGTTTGCGCCGGAAACGCCTCCTCTTTTCCCTGATCCGCCCCGGGAGCGCAAGTTCATTCCCTAATTTACCGGCGTGCGTCTGTGAGGGAAAGTCCCTGTGCGTCGGGGCAGAATAGGAATCATACATGCGGCGCTGTATTAAGTCAATTGCACTGTGTGTGAAATAGGGCCTTTAGAGTGTCTGATCACATGATGCTTTTACATGCACTCATAATGCAATTTAGGCAACATTGCAATTAAACCTTACCTCGTGTAAACTAGGGACGTACCGATAACCGGTAATATATTTGAAAGCCGAGAACCGATATTGGCCCATAAATCTAAATACAAATTTTTATGTAATTTTTGAGAGCCTGATTACAAAAACAAAAATCTCATCATTAAAAGCCACGTTTCAAACACAATTATTATGTTCTCATTATAATGTTGTGTTATCGATATTACAGACTTGCGCTGCACATGTTGCTCTGAACTGTATTTTCCTTTTTTAAAGTTATTCCAATCATATTTCAAGCAATTCAAATCATCATGTTGAACAGTCGCATCTGAAGAGTCTCAGCTGAAGGAAATTATACATTATTTATCGGCTTTAATATATCGGCTAAATTTTCTCATGGAGCCAGTAACAGTAACAGTAACAGTAACATCGATAACAGTAAAAATGAACATAATCGGCTAATACCGATATGGGGGTAAATTGATGCGGTTAAGCTCATAATCATAGCATCCATAATCGTAGTAAAATATGTGGGCGTTTGCTGATTTGAATCACATTAAACTGGTATGGAAATGCTTTAATTGCATCTATTGTGCTTTGATCAAAGTGTGCATGTGTTTCATACATTCATAAACACAGCGGTAAAGATGGTATCATATTTTTGCGGTGCTGAGTTCATGTTGACAACGTCGCGCGACAGTGTATGGATGGTCGAAAACATCGAAATGAAGATTTTTTTTGTTGAAAAAATCCATTACGTGCATAAAAACGTATATAAGTAGTTTAAAACATCATCCAGTAACACTTACTGTATCGTGTGTGCTGTGCATATGAGAATAATGGCGTTATAATGGCAAATAATCACAATAATGCAAACTGAAGAGGCTTGCTTGTGTCATGTGATGAAATCTTTCCTTACTAAGTAAATAATTTCTGGAAATATTTGACACTCTGAAATCACTCTGGTTTTGTTTTCACGGTTTTTAAAGTCAGACTTGAAGTTATTTCACATGGATGAGCTGTTGACCTTTATTCAGTGTCACATTTTTAATAACTAGTCTCTAGTTACCATAAAAGGAGCAGGTATGAGAATCATGAGTGAGTCATTTATGAAACGGTTTATTAAATATATTAAATATAAGCATGTTATAAGCTGAGGACAGATGCGCTGTAGTTTGTTCTGTGCGAGTTTACTGAGAGTTTTTAATATTTCAAGCATCTGGTAAAGTGTTCGCTCTTCAAGTCAAGTCAACTTTATTTATATAGCGCTTCTGCTTTTAAAAAGCAGCTTTACAGAGATAAAATTATACATATGGGCTGTTGTTCAGCTGAAGTCAGTCCAGTGTAGAGGTCATCAATTATTAAATTAGTTCATTTTCATCTATAAAGCAGTTCAGCAGAAAAGGATCTCATCGTCCAGTTCTCATAGAGCCGCGTCAGTACAGTCCGGTCAATGATATTGTTTATTATTAATATTAATATATATTCTACTTCTAACCATTAAATTATAATGGACCTCATTTACTTTATTACTGCATGTTCCTGGTCTAATTATTATATTATGATATTATATATTATATTATGATTATATATTTATTCTAAATAATATATATATATATAATATCTAAATATATATAATATATATATATATATATATATATAATATATATATATAACAACATTATTATTACTATTTACTCCAGCATGTTAATATGCATCTCAGTTGATTTATATACATTCATAAGAATAAAAATATATATTTACATGTATTATTTACTTCAGCATGTTAGTGTGCAACTCAGTTGATTTAATTAAGTTATATATATATATATATATAGTCCTGGTCAAATTATAATATTATTATTCCTGGTACATGTTCCTGGTATAATTATGCGTGTGAAAATAATAAAAGCATGTTTTTTTATTGAATGAACACAAGGAAGAATGATATTTAATAATTTATATGCACCAGTATGACTGTAAACAGTAATTTACTTTTTGCTAAAACATTTTAAAATGTATATGAAAAAAACATATATTTACATAAAATATAACAGCTAAAGTAAGCATGAATTCATAATCAACTCCTTTGACCATATTAGTGGTTCATGTTCCTGTTTAATCGTGTATGTGAAAAATCATAGTAGTAAAAATAATCAAAAGCATTTTTTTTAAACGAAATGAACAAAAGAAAGAATTATTTTTGAACATTCTGAGAGATTCAGAAATTATATTTTCATTGTATGCTATAACATTCATAACTTTAATGTGAACTTATTTTTGTTAGCATTTATGCATCCATCTACTATAGTATATTTTTAGTAAAACATAGTAAAATGTATATGAAAAATACCACATCTGTGAACAATGGTCACATGTTCAATCATAGAATCAATGTATTGAAAATGCGGTAACACTTTACAATACGGTTCTTTAGTTAACATGAACTAAAGATGAACAATACTTCTACAGCATTAATTAATCTTAGTTAATATTAACTTCAACATTTACTAATACGTCATTCAAATCAAAGGTTGTATTTGTTATTAACAGTTAATGCACTGTGAAGTAACATGAACAAACTAATATTAACAAAAAATAATAAATACTGTAACAAATGCATTGCATATTTTTAGTTAATATTAGTAAATACATTAAGTAATGTTAACTAATGAACCTTATTGCAAAGTGTTATAAAAATGCTTACATTTTCTGTTGCATTCATGCACCATTACAGTGAATATCTAGTTTCATGTGGACTTTAATGTGCAGTTATTATTCATATCGCAGCTCATTCGGCTGTTTTATTGTCATCTCAACTGTGTGTGTGTGTGTGTGTGTGTGTGTGTGTGAGTGTGTGTGAGTGTGTGTGAGTGTGTGTATGTGTGTGTGTGTGTGTGTGTGTGTGTGTGAGTGTGTGAGTGTGTGTGTGTGTGTGTGTGTGTGTGTGAGTGTGTGTGTGTGTGTGTGTGTGTGTGAGTGTGTGTGAGTGTGTGTGTGTGTTTGTGTATGTGCGTGTGAATGTGTGTGAGTGTGTGTGTGTGTGTGTGTGTGTGAGTGTGTGTGTGTGTGTGTGTGTGTGTGTGTGTGAGTGTGTGAGTGTGTGGTGTGTGAGTGTGTGTGTGAGTGTTTTCACAGTCCAGACGCACAGAACACAGACAGATATAATGGCTTCAGTATTTTGCCCAGAGCGAATGCCTCGGCTCTTTTCAACAGCCGTGATGATTTGAATACTAAGTGGCTTTTATTGGCTGGTTTAAATGTCACTTATTAGTGTCTTATCTGAGCGCTGATCGTACATGTAGACCTGAGCTGAACCCGAGCACATGCTGTCTCCTCTTTATTGATTGATTGATAGATTGATGGATTATCTCGGGGCGCTCTGGGAATCAGACGCGTTATTAGAATCGTTCTGGAATGAGTTTTCATCCATAATCTGGGCCTTTTTAATGTGTGATGCAAACCGTCGGTGTGTGTTTGTGTCTGTCTGGGATCTCAGCGAGGCTGATGGGAAATGAAGGGCGTCTGTATGGCTAAACAGGGTCACATGACCTGCCCAATGGGCAAATGAGCCATTGATTTAAATGTGTGTCATGTTGATGTGAGGCAGATCTGTTCTGGTTTGTTCTGTTTCACTGATGGATTCTGGGTCTGGGTTTTGATTAGGGTGTAATAATATATCATGTCACAATATATCGCAATACACAAATTGTGTATAGTTCACCCAATATGAAAATTACTGTGTGAAAAAATTCACGTTTACAGAGTTTCAGTCGCAGTCCTACATTAAACTACTGTATATAATGTTGAATATAATGTGTAATAATGCAATGGGGGAATATTTGTGTAAAAAACTGGCCTACATTATTTTAAATATATCTAGTCAGTGAAAGAGTGAAAGCATTTTCGTCTTAAAAAATGTGTGTTTTCAGCTTCAGAATCATGAATATTGTTATTCTGGAGTCTTTATTGTCTTGTATTGGGTTTCAGCACCAAGTCCAAGACTTTCATTTATACATACAATGTAATATCAAATTTAGCATTTTATTCAACAGTTCATTTCTTGTTACTCTTTTATCATATGTCTATGAGTATCGCAGTCATATGGTATCATGATATGTATAAATCGTGACATGAGTGTATCGTTTCAGCGCTAGTTTTGTGTGATAAACTTTGCTGTACATTGAGTTTAATGCAAGACTCTACAGCCAAAAGCATTGTTTTTAATCTACTTGGTCTATTTTTGCTTCCATAATATTCTTCATTCAGACTAGTGGAAAGATTTTATTTTATTGCACTTGATCTTTTTACGTCTGTCGATCTTTAAAGTCGTGAGTTTAAGCCAGAAATCTCCGCTTCTGCGCTTCACACACACCAAACTTTACTGTTTTATTCATATCTATAATCTGAAGGTTTGTTCATATATCATTTTAAACCTTTTTTCTGTTGATGTATTTTCTGATTCATGGAGTGACAAAAAAGAGATAAAAAAAACGAATATATTGACAAAATAAAGCAGAATTTTGAAGAATTTATCCAATCAGTTCATATTTATGTGCTGGAATTGTATGCAAATGAGTGCATGTTTAATAACATGATGCCTCATCTGCATGCATAAACGTAACATTTCAGAAACGTGTAATACAAAACGATTGTCTTCATGTAGTGTGATTAAAGTATGCTGAGATCTGTCAGTCCCTCGGGCCTTTAAAGGTTAGTTCACCTGTAATAAAGCAGAATCTTTTCTTTCTTCTGAGGATCAACATCTCCGTTTGTGTTTCGCAGATTAAGGAAGTCATACAGGTTTGGATTGAGTAAAAGATGACATTATTCCTTTAGTTTGAGCTGAAAGCACTTCTCAAGGCTATTGAACGTTTCCTTCGCTGGATCTGTTGATCAGATGTTCGTGTGTTCGTCTCTGTAAACGAGAGCGTGGAAGTGAATGGTGTTGCTGACGGACTCGTTTCATTGATTTCAGACTTCTGCTGATCTCAGAATAGCGTCTTACACAACCGTGTGTGGTGTGTGTGTGTGTGTGTGTGTGTGTAGTTCTCTTTGGATGAATTGCATGTCATTTCCTGTTCATGTGGCAGCAGGTGGAGTTTGTTTCTGTCATTGGGTTTTGCAGAGGAAACAAGATGCTATCTACAGTATGTGTCACAGGATGTTTTAAGGGTGTGAGCGTGTCCCAAGTTGAGCATCTCAGTTACTTTATGTACATACTTATATATAACACAAACACACACGCATAATGTTTATTTATTTATTTATTTATTCATTCGTTCATGCCGTTTTACAACATTTTTGTTCTTGTTTCCCATGAACGAATAAAAATGGAACAGGAAGAAGAAAAAATCTTGTAATACCTGTCGCTATTTATGCACATCAAAAGAAACAGAAAAAGAAAACAGAAAAAAAACAACAATATACAGGCTGCTTTATGAATGGTTCAGCCCCAATCCTCATCCCAATCACCAAATATTTTCAGTAATACCTATCTTTACATTTAATTATCACCATTGACATCATTTTCCTTGTAACATTCCTGTATTTTTTTCTTATATAAATTCTTAAATTTATAAACACTTTTGCAATACTTCAGTTCATAGTCCAAGGTGTTCCACAGTTTGACTCCCATAAATAGACAAACACATCTGTTTTTATGTAGTACGTGGCGAAAAGAGTTTTATAATAATATTGCCTTCTATGGCCATCATCTTCAGATACAAAAGTAAATAAATGTTGTAACACCCACATAAAATCGAAATCTTCAAATCAACCGAATCTTTGAATTTTAGCAGTCCTGAATTTACAAATAAACTAATGTTGTGTTCTCTATAGCCTGTCTTGTGGATAATCCTAAATGCCTTTTTCTGTAACAAAAACAGAGGTTTTGTGTTACTATGGTACTGCATTACCCCCAGACCTCTGTGCAGTATCCAAAGTATGGAAGTATTAGTGGAATTGTACAGCATATGCAATGAAGAGTAGTCTAAAACATCTTTAACTTATACAAGACCCCAATGCTTTTACACACTTTACTCTTAATATAGACTATGTGATCTTTCCAATACAATTTATCATCCAAAATAACACCTACAAATTTTAGCGCATTAACTCTTTCAATATCCGTTCCTTCAATTGCTATTTTTACATTTTCATTCTTTTTGCGATTACCAAAAATCATGTATTTTGTTTTCTCCCAATTTAAACATAACTTATTTTGGTCAAACCATTTATTAATTTTAACCATTTCTAAACTTGTATTTTCTGTAATTTCTGACAGATTATTTCCAGATTAAAAAATGTTAGTGTCATCAGCAAACATCAAAAAACTGTAAAATCTGAGACACTTCGCAGAGGTCATTAATGAACAAAATAAAAAGTAATGGGCCTAAAACGGACCCTTGTGGAACTCCACATATTATGTCTTTTAACTCTGATTTTGACCATTAATTTGAACAAACTGTTGTCGGTTATTGAGATAACTTTTGAGCCATTGAAAAGCCAGACCCCTGATGCCACAGTTGAATGACTTTGTCAATAGCAAACTGTGATTATGGTGTCGAATGCTTTGCTTAAGTCGACGAAGACCCCCACTGTGTATTGCTTATTCTCAGTTGCAGATGTAAGTTTTTCTATATGTTCAATTAATGCCAAAGCTGTTGATCTTTTTTTCTCTAAAGCCATATTGTTTTTCAGTAATTATTTATGTTTTTCTAAAAAAAATATTAAATTTTTGAGCTAACCATTTTTCAAGGATTTTAGAAAACTAGAAGAGCAATGACACTGGTCTGTAGTTGTTAAAGTGGTGTACATCTCCATTTTTTAAAAGTGGAACGACCTTAGCAACCTTCATCTCTCCCAGGAAAGACACCCCGACTGTATGGATAAATTACAAATGAAAGTCATTGGTTAATAATACAGTCAATGGTCCTTTATACAATAGTCATGTCAAGTCCGTCACTATCAATGGATGTTTTATTTTCACATTGGCTTACAAATTGACAAAAATTTCATTTTCCGAAACTTCTCCAAGAACATGGACTGCATTATTCTACTTTTCCATTCTACAGATAGCAATTTGACTATGGTTAGATATGTCAATTTGATTTGGCAATATTTTCCCCAATATTAAAAAAAAATGTTAATTAGCCACATCTATGCTATGTTCATACAGTTTCATTGTACTCAAAATATTCTGTTAACTTTATTATGTTGTGAGTTTGGTTTCATTATATTATTTAATTATTTTCCATGTTGTTTCAATTTCCTTTATTATCGTTCAAAATGTTTATTGTAATAATACCTTTTAGTTTCTCTTAAAATTGTCGTCAATAATTTTTGTATTGCTTGTATTTGGGCCTCAAATTAGTATGTCCTATTTATTACTAATGTCTTTTATACAATTTATTTTTCTTTTTTCATGCTTTAATTAATCCTAACGTCATCCAAGTTTAACATTTTTAGGGGGTTTTTGACAGCTTTAGTGGACAGCATTATCATAGCTAGATATATTATTGTTTAAAAATGTGTCATATGTACATTCACTCAGTCACTAGACTCCTGACCAAATTCTGTTGTAAAAGCTCACTCCTAAAGTCATGTATTTTGTTCTCAGTTTCTCACTCAAAGTATCTAGGCTGATGTGTACTCTTATACAATCAGGTTGCATGTTCATATATGGTAATACAGGCATGTGAGGTGATCGGCTCTTAAATTCATTCTCAGTAGTCCCTTTGAAACATTTCTTTGAACATCATTGTGACAATATTGTTCAGTCAATGTGGAACGAGCTAGTGATTCTGCTAGGCTGTGTAATTAAAGAAAAAGGTTACTTGTATACAATGCATCTAAGAAATATGAAAGAGAACTTACAGTTAGAATGTGTGTATATATATAATATATATATACTATTATATATTTAAATAATTTACATATATATATTATACAAAAACCCCCCCATTATATATATATATTTTATATATATAATAAAAAAATAATAAAACATATATATTATTCACATTATATACTATATACACACTGTATATTATGTATATAAAAATATTGTTTATTATTATTTGTTTTTCAGCTTCTAAGTTTATTTAATTTAATTCAATGTCATACTCACACGTATAATGATTGACCTTTGACCTCCCTTCTCTCAAGAAGGCATGATATGGTAAAATCTCATTCAATGATGGTTTTGTGTTCATAAGAAATGCATGGGATATCATAGGAAGCTTGAAGAGTGATTAAATGTAACAACACACTTGCCTGCGAGGTGTGTAAATCAAGTGAATGTGTCTTTGGACGTGTGAACGTATAGCCATTTCTCTGTCGTTCTAAATCATATTCTCTGTCATATCTCGTTAGGTTCTGAGTCATATCTCTGTCATATCTCGGTTAGATCTCAGTCATATCTCTGTCAGATCTCAGTCAATATCTCAGTATTTCTCTGTCAGATTTCAGCCCATATCTCTGTCATATCTCTGTCAAGATCTCAGTCATCTTCTCTGTCAGATCGAGTCATATCTCTGTCAGATCTCAGTCAGAATTCTCAGTTCATATCTCTGTCAGATTTCTGTAAATCTCTGTCATATCTCTGTCAGATCTCAGTCTTAGCTCTGTTCATGATCGCAGTCAGATCTAAGTCATTTCTCAGTAAGATCACTGTCATACTCGGTCAGATATCTGTCATATCTCTGTATTATCTCTGTTTCAGATCTCAGTCATAATTCTCTGTTAGATATCAGTTCATATCTCTGTCAGATCTCAGTCATATCTCAGTCATATCTCTCGTCCAGATTTCAGTCATATCTCTGTCATATCTCTGTCAGATCTCAGTCATATCTTGTCAGATCTGAGTCTATCTCTGTCAGATCTCAGGTCAGATTCTCAGTCATATCTCTGTCAGATTTCAGTCATATCGCTGTCATAGCTCATGTCAGATCTCAGTCATAGCCTGTCAGATCGCACGTCAGATCTAAGTCATTTCTCAGTCATATCACTGTCATACCTTCTGTCAGTTATCTGTCAATCTCTTCATATCTCTGTCAGATCTCAGTTTATCTCTGTCATATCTCTGTCAGATCTCAGTTCAGATCTCAGTCATATCTCCGTCATATCTCAGTTCATATCTCTGTCAGATCGCAGTCAGATCTCAGTCAGATCTCATTATCTTCTGTCATATCTCAGTCATATTCAGTCATTTCTCTGTCATATATCAGTCATATCTCTGTCATTTTCAGTCAGTCTCAGTAGATCCGTCAGATCTCATTCAGATCTCAGTAGATCTCTGTCCATATATCAGTCATGTCTCAGTCATATCTCTGTCAGATCTCAGTCATATCTCAGTCATTTCTCAGTCATTCTCAGTCATAATCTCAGTATATCCCTCAGATCAGATCTCAGTCAGATCTGAGTTCCAGAATCTCAGTCCATATCTCTGTCGATCTCAGTCTTATCTCTGTCAGACGCAGGTCAGATCTCAGTCAGATCTCATTCATATCTCGTCATATATCTGTTCATATCTCTGTCATATCTCAGTCAGTTCTCAGTCAGATCTTGTCAGATCTCAGTCAGTTCTCAGTCAGATCTCAGTCATATCTCTGTAGACTCTGTAGATCTCAGTCATATTCTGTCAGAATCTCAGGTCAGATCTCAGTCAGATCTCAGTCATATCTCTGTCAGATCTCAGCAGATCTCAGTCAGATCTCAGTCAGTTCTCAGTCAGATCTCAGTCAGAATCTCAGGTCTATCTCTGTCAGATCGCAGTCAGATTCTCAGTTCAGATCTCTGATCAGATCTCAGTCTCAGTTCTCAGTCAGATCTCAGTCAGTTCTCAGTCAGATCTCAGTCAGATCTCTGGCATAATCTCTGTCGATCTCATGTCAGATCTCAGTCAGATCTCAGTCAGATCTTCAGTCAGGATTCTCAGTCAGTCTCAGTCAGATCTCTGTATATTCTCTGTCATGATCTCAGTCAATATCTCTGTCAGATCGCATGTCAGATCTCGTAAGAATCTCATTCATTCTCTGTCATATCTCAGTCATATCTCGTCATATTCAGTAAGATTCTCAGTCTGATCTCTGTCAGATCTCAGTCGATCTCAGTCAGATCTCAGTCAGGATCTCAGTCATTTCTCGTCATATCTCTGTCTGATATCAGTCGATCTCAGTCATATCTAGTCAGATCTCAGTCAGATCTCAGTCAAGTATCAGTCAGATCTCAGTAGTTCTCAGTCAGATCTCAGTCAGATCTCTGTTCAGATCTCAGTTCATTATATCATCATATCTCTGCCAGATCTCAGTCAGATCTCAGTCAGATCTCAGTCAGATCGCAGTCAGATCTCTGTCATATCTCAGTATATCTCTGTCAGATCTCAGTGCAGATCTCTAGTCAGATCTCAGTCATATCTCTGGCAGATCTCTGTCAGATCGCATATCAGATCTCAGTCAGATATCAGTTCATATCTATGTCAATCCTCTGTCAGATTTTCTCAGTCTGATATAATCAGATCTCTGGTCAGATTCAGTATTTACTCTGTCATATCTCTGTCAGATCTCAGTCAGATCTCAGTCAGATCTCAGTCAGTCTCAGTCAGATCCAGTCAGTTCTCTGTCGATTCAGTCAGATCTCTGTCAGTCTTGTCAGATCTCAGTAATGGCTCCAGATATTCAGTCAGATCTCAGTCAGATCTCAGTCAAGATCGCAGTCAGATCTCAGTCAGTTCTCAGTCTTATCTTCAGTCTTATCGATGTCAGTTCTCAGTCAGAATTTTCAGTCAGATCTCGTCAGATTTCAGTCTGATCTCAGTCTGATCTCTGTCAGATCTCAGTCATATCTCTGTCAGATCGCAGTCAGATCGCAGTCAGATCTCAGTCAGACTCAGTCAGATCTCAGTCAGAATGCAGTCAGTATCTCTGTTATATCTCTGTCTATCTCTGTCGATCTCAGTCAGATCGCAGTCTGATCTCAGTCCAGATCTCGTCAGATCTCAGTCAGATCCAGTCAGATCTCAGTTATATCTATGTCATATCTTGTCAGATCGTTCAGGTCAGATCTCAGGTATATTCTCTGTCAGATCTCTGTCTGATCTCAGTCAGTTCGCAGTCAGTTCTCTGTCAGTATCGCAGTCAGATCGCAGTCAGATCTCAGTCAGAATCTCAGTCGGATCTCAGTAAGATATCAGTCAGAAATTCCCCCCCCCCCCCAGTAGATCTCAGTCAGATCTCTGTCAGATCTCAGTCATATCTTGTCATTCTCAGATCTTTTCCACTCAGTCATATTATGTCTAAATATATAGGGCTGTGTTTATACCGGCCCCAGGTTCAGTCTCCGTCATAGTTCCTCTCCGGACAGACAACAACCGGCTGTAAATAAGGAAGTAATGCAGGAAGGGTTTTTTATTTATTAATACTTACTGTCTAGAGGAAAGAAACTGCCATTTGTGACGTAAAATAAAGCAGTCTAAAAAATTCTATCTTTCTTTTCTATCTTTCGTTCTTTCTTTCTTTCTTTCTTTCCTTATTTGTTCTCTTTATTCTTTTCTTATTTTTCCTTCATTCGTTTGTTCGTGTGTTCTTTCCACCCTTCATCATTTTGATTTCTTTTATATCCAATTTAATTCTTTCTTTCTTTCTTCCTTTCTTTCTTCTTCTTTTCTTTCTTTCTTACTTTCGTTAGTTCATTCATCTTTGTTCTTCTTCCTTTCATCATTTTCTTTCTTTCTTTCTTTTCTCTTACTTTCATTAGTTCTTTCATTTGTCTTCCTTCCTTTCATCATTTATTCTTTTTTTTTCGTTACTTCATTCATTCACTGGTTCTTTCCTTAATTTTTCTATCTTTCCTTACTTCAATTGTTTAATTTGTTTGTTCCTTCATTCCTTCGTTCTTTCTTTCTTTACTTCCTTTTTTCTTCTTTTTTTTCCTTTCCTTCAGTCATTTATTTGTTTTTCTTCCTTCTCTTCCCTTTGTTCTGTCTTTCTTTATTCCTTTCTTTCATTCTTTCTTTCTTTCCTTCCTTCATTTATTTTTTCTCTTTCCTTCCGGTTCTTACTTTCTTTCATTTCTTTCTTTGCTTCGTTGGTGGCGGAACAGGACGGCGAGGGACGTGAGAGAACGGCGCGAGGCCGGTGGTGGATTGCTAATGAGCAACACTGTGAAAGCAACACCGGTCTCGCATTCTCACGGGAGGAGCGGAAGCATAAAGAGGAGCGTCGACGTTGATGATCGGGAGGAACCGGCCTGTATTTTAGTTGTGTTTTGTTTTTGTATTTTACTTTAGTTATATTTATTTTCGGTAGCCAGCAGTCGTCCGCGAGGGGCTGCTGGCTGGTATTTTTGTGTGTTTGTTTTATTTAAAAATAAATTATATTTTGATTCTTCGCCGCGGTCCCGCCTCCTTCTTCCCTGACATGGTTACATGGTGCGAAATACCGGGATGAGGGAGGACGCGCTGTCCAGAGATTTCCTCGCCGGTGTGGGGAATCAGCGGTGCCATCGAGCATGGTGCGGCCGAATGAAGTCGCGCCGCTCGCAGTGGGAGGTGCCTGCTGCCATCCGCGAGCGAGGGGAGGAGCAGGGATCGGGGGAACTCGCGGCACGGGACGCTCGAGGCGGGCGGCTGGAGTGTGTTGCCGGTTGGGACGGTCGAGCTCTCTGCCGGGCCGCCTGGGTATTGGAGGGTCGCAACGCCATCTGCGCGGCCATCCGGGAGGGAGAGGAGGAGTCGCCGCCGCTCGCCGTGGGGCACGGAGCACCTGCTGCCGTCTCCACCAGTTGAAGGGGTGGAGCAGGGAGAGGGGGGGACTCCTACGTCTGGCCAAGGACACTCCTACCGTCTGCACAAGGCACCCGAGGAGCCGTCGCCGTCCACCGGGCGGCGGAGGAGCGTCGAGCCGTCCACCGAGGGCTACCCAGCGTCACCGCCAGGCACCGCGGAGGAGATCGCCTAGCTGGTGGGGGACCAGATGGCAGCGCGTTGTGGGAACCGGACCAATTTTTTTTTTCCTCTCTCCCCTCTCTCGATCTGTCGCTCCTCATGCTTCCGTCTCTGTTTCCCTCGGTTTGTCTGTCCATACTCCCCAGGGATCGCCGCCGCCGGGGGGGGAGTAGGCACAGGCTCGTGGGTACCCCCCGGCCTGTGAGGGGCGATGGGGGTATGTGGCGAACAGGACGGCCGAGGGACGTGAGAGAACGGCGCGAGGCCGGTGGTGCGATTGCTAATGAGCAACACCTGTGAAGCACACCGGTCTCGCATCTCTCACGGAGGAGCGGAAGCATAAAGGAGGAGCGACGACGTTGATGATCGAGAGAGGACCAGGCCTGTATTTTAGTTGTGTTTTGTTTTTGTATTTTACTTTAGTTATATTTATTTTCGGTAGCCAGCAGTCGTCCGCGAGGGGCTGCTGGCGGTATTTTTGTTTGTTTGTTTTATTTAAAATAAATTATATTTTGATTCTTCGCCGGTTCCCGCCTCCTTCTTCCCTGAACATTGTTACAGTATGCATGTCCTTTCTTTTTTCCTTACTTCATTCATTAATTTGTTTGTTCTTTTTTCCTTTCTTCCTTTGTTCTGTTTATTTACTTCTTTCTTTCTTTCTTTCTTTCTTTCTTTCTTTCTTTCTCTGACGCAGATGCTTTATTTATTGAGTTTTCTTTAAGGAACTTTGCTTCTTATCACACAATGTAAAAGTCACTTCATACATTTATGTTTATGACCAAGTCAAGTATTAAACACTATGCGTGTATGAATCAGCCTTTCATGTGGAATCACCTTCGTATGAACTTGCTCACGAGAACACACACTATTTGTGTCCCTGTGTTTGAAATGTCACCCGAAACGATTCATTTGACCAATTTGTGTAATCCAATCGGAGTATGATGACATTAACAAGCAGCCGCTGCTCATTTCCCACAGATTCAGAGCTATTTTTAAAGCGTCTGATGTTTTTAGAGCTTGTTTGTCTGCCTGATTAACCTGTTTATGCATTTGTTTAAGTAAAGTCAGATGGCTTACATACAATCTTTTATGTACACGACTGATAAAGCATCTGATCATCTGTTGTCGAGATTGGACACTTTTTCCTCCTCATCATGAATTTGCAGGATAAACAAACAGCGTGAAAAAAAAGTGTTATTATTTAAACTAGGTTAGTGTTATGAATAAATACATAAACAGATTATGTTTTTTTGCAGTAGTGTGTGTCGTTATTTGCACGGGCTGCAGAAGAGCATGTTTGGTGTTTCCTTATCAGATTTTCACATGGATTTCCCCTGTATTATTTCAGAGAAATGGAGAACTGAACGTCTGTGAGAAATTCAAAATAAAGCAGGATTTAACCACACTCTCTCTGTGTCTGTATGCAAATGAAGACTGAAATTATTCAGTATTTATGAATCCTGTTCGTCACTCCTGTGTGTGAGTGGAGATGGTGGGTGGAGTTATATACTGTTGTGGGTGTGGTTATGTGATGAGGTCAAGATATAGTGAATCCGGCTCTCACACACACACACGTGCAAACACGCGCACGCACGCACACACGTGCATGCACGCACACACACACACTGAATGGTGTGAGACTGAGATGAGATGAGACTGAATGGTTTATTGAACGTTACGCCCAAAACACACCCATCACTCATTAAGAGAATAGTGATAAAACACACCCGTCACTCATTAAGAGAACAGAGATAAAACACACCCGTCACCCATTAAGAGAACAGAGATAAAACACACCCGTCACTCATTAAGAGAATAGAGATAAAACACACCCGTCACTCATTAAGAGAATAGAGATAAAACACACCCGTCACTCATTAAGAGAACAGAGATAAAACACACCCGTCACTCATTAAGAGAACAGAGATAAAACACACCCGTCACTCATTAAGAGAATAGAGATGAAACACACCCGTCACTCATTAAGAGAATAGAGATAAAACACACCCGTCACTCATTAAGAGAATAGAGATAAAACACACCCGTCAGTCATTAAGCGAATAGAGATAAAACACACCCGTCACTCATTAAGAGAACAGAGATAAAACACACCCGTCACTCATTAAGAGAACAGAGATAAAACACACCCGTCACTCATTAAGAGAACAGAGATAAAACACACCCGTCACTCATTAAGAGAATAGAGATAAAACACACCCGTCACTCATTAAGAGAACAGAGATAAAACACACCCGTCACTCATTAAGAGAATAGAGATAAAACACCCCCGTCACTCATTAAGAGAATAGAGATAAAACACACCCATCACTCATTAAGAGAATAGAGACGAAACACACCCGTCAATCATTAAGAGAATAGAGATAAAACACACCCGTCAATCATTAAGAGAATAGAGATGAAACACACCCGTCACTCATTGAGAGAATAGAGACGAAACACACCCGTCAATCATTAAGAGAATAGAGACGAAACACACCCGTCACTCATTAAGAGAACAGAGATGAAACACACCCGTCACTCATTGAGAGAATAGAGACGAAACACACCCGTCACTCATTAAGAGAATAGGGACAAAACACACCCGTCACTCATTAAGAGAATAGAGACGAAACACACCCGTCACTCATTAAGAGAACAGAGATAAAACACACCCGTCAATCATTAAGAGAATAGAGATAAAACACACCCGTCACTCATTAAGAGAATAGAGACGAAACACACCCGTCACTCATTAAGAGAACAGAGATAAAACACACCCGTCAATCATTAAGAGAATAGAGATAAAACACACCCGTCACTCATTATGAGAACAGAGATAAAACACACCCGTCACTCATTAAGAGAATAGTGATAAAACACACCCGTCACTCATTATGAGAACAGAGATAAAACACACCCGTCACTCATTAAGAGAACAGAGATAAAACACACCCGTCACTCATTAAGAGAACAGAGATGAAACACACCCGTCACTCATTAAGAGAATAGAGACGAAACACACCCGTCACTCATTAAGAGAATAGAGATAAAACACACCCGTCACTCATTAAGAGAATAGAGATGAAACACACCGTCACTCATTAAGAGAATAGAGATGAAACACACCCGTTACTCATTAAGAGAATAGAGATGAAACACACCCGTCACTCATTAAGAGAATAGAGATAAAACACACCCGTCACTCATTAAGAGAACAGAGATAAAACACACCCGTCACTCATTAAGAGAACAGAGATAAAACACACCCGTCACTCATTAAGAGAATAGAGATGAAACACACCCGTCACTCATTAAGAGAATAGAGACGAAACACACCCGTCACTCATTAAGAGAACAGAGATGAAACACACCCGTCACTCATTAAGAGAATAGAGACGAAACACACCCGTCACTCATTAAGAGAATAGGGACAAAACACACCCGTCACTCATTAAGAGAATAGAGACGAAACACACCCGTCACTCATTAAGAGAACAGAGATAAAACACACCCGTCAATCATTAAGAGAATAGAGATAAAACACACCCGTCACTCATTAAGAGAATAGAGACGAAACACACCCGTCACTCATTAAGAGAACAGAGATAAAACACACCCGTCAATCATTAAGAGAATAGAGATAAAACACACCCGTCACTCATTATGAGAACAGAGATAAAACACACCCGTCACTCATTAAGAGAATAGTGATAAAACACACCCGTCACTCATTATGAGAACAGAGATAAAACACACCCGTCACTCATTAAGAGAACAGAGATAAAACACACCCGTCACTCATTAAGAGAACAGAGATGAAACACACCCGTCACTCATTAAGAGAATAGAGACGAAACACACCCGTCACTCATCAAGAGAATAGAGATAAAACACACCCGTCACTCATTAAGAGAATAGAGATGAAACACACCGTCACTCATTAAGAGAATAGAGATGAAACACACCCGTTACTCATTAAGAGAATAGAGATGAAACACACCCGTCACTCATTAAGAGAATAGAGATGAAACACACCCGTCACTCATTAAGAGAATAGAGATAAAACACACCCGTCACTCATTAAGAGAACAGAGATAAAACACACCCGTCACTCATTAAGAGAACAGAGATAAAACACACCCGTCACTCATTAAGAGAATAGAGATGAAACACACCCGTCACTCATTAAGAGAATAGAGATAAAACACACCCGTCAGTCATTAAGCGAATAGAGATAAAACACACCCGTCACTCATTAAGAGAACAGAGATAAAACACACCCGTCACTCATTAAGAGAACAGAGATAAAACACACCCGTCACTCATTAAGAGAACAGAGATAAAACACACCCGTCACTCATTAAGAGAACAGAGATAAAACACACCCGTCACTCATTAAGAGAACAGAGATAAAACACACCCGTCACTCATTAAGAGAATAGAGATAAAACACACCCGTCACTCATTAAGAGAATAGAGATAAAACACACCCGTCACTCATTGAGAGAAAAGAGATGAAACACACCCGTCACTCATTAAGAGAATAGAGACGAAACACACCCGTCACTCATTGAGAGAATAGAGACGAAACACACCCGTCACTCATTAAGAGAATAGAGACGAAACACACCCGTCAATCATTAAGAGAATAGAGATGAAACACACCCGTCACTCATTGAGAGAATAGAGACGAAACACACCCGTCAATCATTAAGAGAATAGAGACGAAACACACCCGTCACTCATTAAGAGAACAGAGATGAAACACACCCGTCACTCATTAAGAGAATAGAGACGAAACACACCCGTCACTCATTAAGAGAATAGAGACGAAACACACCCGTCACTCATTAAGAGAATAGGGACAAAACACACCCGTCACTCATTAAGAGAATAGAGACGAAACACACCCGTCACTCATTAAGAGAACAGAGATAAAACACACCCGTCAATCATTAAGAGAATAGAGATAAAACACACCCGTCACTCATTAAGAGAATAGAGACGAAACACACCCGTCACTCATTAAGAGAACAGAGATAAAACACACCCGTCAATCATTAAGAGAATAGAGATAAAACACACCCGTCACTCATTATGAGAACAGAGATAAAACACACCCGTCACTCATTAAGAGAATAGAGATAAAACACACCCGTCACTCATTAAGAGAACAGAGATAAAACACACCCGTCACTCATTAAGAGAACAGAGATAAAACACACCCGTCACTCATTAAGAGAACAGAGATAAAACACACCCGTCACTCATTAAGAGAACAGAGATAAAACACACCCGTCACTCATTGAGAGAATAGAGATGAAACACACCCGTCACTCATTAAGAGAATAGAGACGAAACACACCCGTCACTCATTAAGAGAATAGAGATAAAACACACCCGTCACTCATTAAGAGAATAGAGATAAAACACACCCGTCACTCATTAAGAGAATAGAGATAAAACACACCCGTCACTCATTAAGAGAATAGAGATGAAACACACCCGTCACTCATTAAGAGAATAGAGATAAAACACACCCGTCACTCATTAAGAGAATAGAGACGAAACACACCCGTCACTCATTAAGAGAACAGAGATAAAACACACCCGTCAATCATTAAGAGAATAGAGATAAAACACACCCGTCACTCATTGAGAGAATAGAGATGAAACACACCCGTCACTCATTAAGAGAATAGAGACGAAACACACCCGTCACTCATTAAGAGAATAGAGATAAAACACACCCGTCACTCATTAAGAGAATAGAGATAAAACACACCCGTCACTCATTAAGAGAATAGAGATAAAACACACCCGTCACTCATTAAGAGAATAGAGATGAAACACACCCGTCACTCATTAAGAGAATAGAGATAAAACACACCCGTCACTCATTAAGAGAATAGAGACGAAACACACCCGTCACTCATTAAGAGAACAGAGATAAAACACACCCGTCAATCATTAAGAGAATAGAGATAAAACACACCCGTCACTCATTATGAGAACAGAGATAAAACACACCCGTCACTCATTAAGAGAACAGAGATAAAACACACCCGTCAATCATTAAGAGAATAGAGACGAAACACACCCGTCAATCATTAAGAGAATAGAGATAAAACAC
>CM060626.1:1382111-1402111 GCA_030578275.1 Meda fulgida
TGTCAAGCAGCAGGAAATGTTTTTTATGGTTTTAGTCCAGTTTCAGTTCATTATAATAACCCTTGTTGAGTGAATCAGTGGGACGGTCTTCATGTTCTTGATGTGAATGTGAGACCGAAGGCATCGAGGTGCCAGTTCTGTAGTGAAAGATCAAGGCGTTCGTGTTGATCTCTGTGGTCGACAAACATTCGGGAGTTTTGCAAAACAGAAAATGGAAAGAGTTGATGCCTGCAAAAATAAAGCTGCACATGCAGATGCACGTGTGGTTTCAGCGCCACATGCTTTTGTCACTGCACATGTTCTGATTTTACATGCACTAATATTTTAATCTGAAAAATTATATCACATGATCTAAGTCAAAATTAATGGTTGTTCATTAATATGACTGCCTAAATGTACAGCTATTGGCCGATAGCAGAATAATCACAGTCACGGTACGATGATTGATTGACGCAGACGATCTGATGAACTCAGAAACACTTGATGGGAAAATCAGCGAAAATCTGATGCCATTTTTAGCACATCGAGATCTGAGTTCTTAATGAAAGGTTTTGATCATTTTTTATTCATCTTTAATGTATACTACTGTAGTATTAGATGCAACGACTTGAGGTCGGTAAGTTTTTTTTATGTTCTTTTCTGCTCACCAAGGCTGCATTTATTTGATCAAAAATACAGTAAAATAGTGAAATATTATTACAATGTAAATCAGCTGTTTTCTATGTGAATATCTAGTAAAGTGTAATTTATTCCTGTGATCAAAGCTGAGTTTCAGCATCATTACTCCAGTCTTCAGTGTCACATGATCCTTCAGAAATCAGGAGAATATGATGATCTGATGCTCAAGACACATTTATGATTATTATCAGTGTTGGAAACAGTCATGCTGATTAATGTTTTTGTGGAAACGGTGATGCAGTTTCTTTCTCAGGATTTTTTGATAAATAGAACAGCATTTATTTGAAACAGAAATCTTGTATAACATTATAAATGTATTTTTTGTGTTGTGTGTGTGTGTGGGTGTGATGGGTAGGGTTAGTGTAAGGGGATAGAATATACAGTTTGTACAATATAAAAACTATTACGTCTGTGTAGAGTCCTCACAAAGATAGTAATCCAGACATAATCCTGTGTGTGTGTGTGTGTGTGTGAGAGAGAGAGTGAGTGTGTGTCTGTATGTGTTAGAGTGTGTGTGTGTGTGAGAGTGAGTGAGTGAGTGTGTGTGTGTGTGTGTGTGTGTGTGTGCATGTGCGTGCGTGCGTGCGTGTGTTGGACGTCTGTGGCTGAGACACACCACCATGGGCGTCAGTTTGGTTTGAAATGTGCTGGGGACAAAATCGACCCTGGCAAAAAGTGGTGGGGACATGTCCCACCTGCCCCCCGTAAATGACGCCTATGAGTGTGTGTGTGTGTGTGTGTTTGTGTGTGTGTGTGTGCGCGTGTGTGTGTGTGTGTGTGTGTGTGTGTGTTCTTGTTTTTCTATCCCGGTGGGGACTTCAACCTGAATGCACACAGACTCGTGGGGACTCGTGTCACCGTGGGGACCTAAATTGAGGTCCCCACCGGCAAAGCCTCACAAGCACCTCCCAAACAGTGTTTAGACACGCCCCATGTTGTTTTTTTTGAAGTCCCCATGAAGACCATTTTCAAGACAAAAATCTGTGTTAGTGTATATCTATGCGCCCCTGGTGGTCACACAGAGTATTGCTGTCCCCACCAGTCACATTGTTCTGGAAAAGTGTGCACTCTCTAGCGCCCTATTGGGGGTATTGGTCAATAATAAAATTACAATTTGGCAATCTATTTACTCAACTAAGATATGAATTATCTTTTTAATTATATATATTTATACATTAGTATAATGTTTAGTTATTTATATTACTTAATAAAATAAACATAATTAAATAAATGTACTGTTGGTGCACTAGAATGAAAATTCTGGATAGACTGAGCCACAAACAGCGAATTATATTTTTAATTTAGCAAATTCTTTGTTATATTTCCTCATAAGGCATCAAATGATTAGAATATAACAGATCTGTTAAAAATGACATTTATGTAATTTATCATGGATCTGTATATATTCATATAGTCATTATTGATGACAATAGGAAAGAAATCAAAACGAGGTTAGCCAACTCCAGGTGTTTCAGTCTCGCTTCTGTGTGGACTGGTTTATGGGAGGGGATTATCAACAAAATCTACATCAATTAATTGTCAGTTTAGGTTAAAAACACTTAAAAGTGATTTTGTTAATGTAATTATAATACATTATTATATCATTACTCTAATATATAATTATAATTTAATTATAATTTAATTAAATCACGATCAGTAAATGATAATACAGATTTCCCTTTCTGGGATACCCTTCTGCATACATTAAAAAGAAATCAAAGAGTTTACTTTCAACAGATCACTAATAAACTTGAAAAAAATTATGAAATTCTTAAAATTAATAAATTAACAGGCCCTGACTATATACAATCTCTGTTTCTAAAATTGGCAGCTGCTGTTTTTCAGATCTTCTGGCTTTCTTTTTAATATATCACTACATACAAATGAGATTCAACAGATTTTGGTCATCTGTTTTCGTAATTCCTTTGCACAAATGGTGTAATATTTGATAACTACAAACATTCTACAAAGCTCTGTGCTCTCTCAAAAGCCTTAAAGTGAACTACTAACACACTATTTTCATATAAATGTTTCATGACTTTATTATCTTGTAAATGCTAGCCGCTAGGCTAACAGAGCAGCACATTATACCCTCATCATACATCACATCTCACAGTTTATCAGTAGCTTTCCAATACCCTGTGCCCTAGATGCTGTGAGATAACAGAGAGACTGCTATTGCTTTAGCAGGAGCTAATGGAGAGAGCTCATGGTGGAGACAGCTCTTTTCATGAAGCTAGAGCAGAGTGCAGAGTGTGAGATAAACAGATGCTGCATAAAAAGTTAAGAAATAATCTACTGATCCAGCATCAGATGTGCTGCTAGTAGAAGCGGGGCTAAAAACATGGCTAATGCCTGTTTAATTGCCTGTGTAATTGCTGATGTAAGCATGTACCAGCGTATGCACTCCAGTTCACAGTGTCACACAAGGAACAGCTAAAGGCCACAGTGGAGGACTGATCATCACCAATAGTCATGTTAGCACAGCAGTTAATAGAGCTAGCATGGTATGAAGCAGAAATGCTAGCAGCATCTGAGTGTGGTGGACCAGTTCCTCTCAGAGCAGCTCCCTAACCCTAACCCTAATCTAGCAGCACATTGACCTCTGTGGTTCCAAATGTTGGTGACAACAGGTGCCAAATCATTATGGCTACTCTGACAAAGTGAACTCAAATCCTGGAAATGATGAGCACTACAGTATATCATAATCACTAGTCTAACACATGCCAATGTATGGATGACGTAGGGGAGCGCGGGGCACAACCTAACGCGGGGTTAAATGTAACACGGACCTTTTATATAGTTAGTCAGGATCAAGCAGGTTGTTTTTCCGCTCTTTTTCTCTCGCTGCCAGAAGATGGTCTCCCGCGAATTTGTGGAAGGTTTTGAGAATATTTCGTGAATATACTGGACAAAGAGTGTTTTGACACCATGCAAGTACATTTTTTCATCATAGGTTTTTTTCCGCTTTCTGAGTTGGGCGTGTACGTTTCCAAATCTAACGTTATATTGCTGTAATCACTGTCTTGTTGGCTAAAGCATAGCACCGTTTTGAAACATGTCAGCAACTCCTAGCAAGTGTTAGCTAGGCTTAAAATATTTTTTATACAGCGGGGTTAGTTGTGGCCCAGTGTTACAACGAAGCCGCCAAGTGTACAATGATAATCAAATGAAAGCAGGGAGCCACGCAACTTTTCAGGTTTGAGTATTTATTTATATATTTAACTTTGTTGGACTTTCACAAACAATGTTGGAATTTTTTTTTCATTTAGTTTACTATGCATTGATCATTTGTTTATTTATAAAAAATATAGCCTTTTTTAATGCAATAAACCCTTTAAATTTTTATTTTAAGCTCATTTTTATTATTATTACTGTTATTATTATTATTATTATTAATAATAATTTTGCATGCAGCTGCCACACACAAATGTAATTCAACTGCAATTGCAATATTTGATGATTTTATTTACTTATTTATTTATTGCAAAATTGTGCACCCCTTTCATAATAGAAGGATGATTGGATGGGGAATGGATGTATGGATATATATCTATTCAGATGCACAAACAATATCAAACTACAGATAAAATAGTACTGAATTATGTGTTACACACAAGTGTTACAACTAACCCCTCTGTCTGTTACAGTGAACCCCGCATATGGGGTAAGTTTTAACATTTGCAATTCTGTCACTTTCAGTGCAACTGTACGAAAATGGTAGGCCCTAGAAAAAAACTTTAAGTGTTCATTTGTAGCAGAGATGTGTATGTTGCTTGTGTAAAAAAAAAAGTTAAATCTAACTTAATAATTTTTTTAATAATTGAGCCAAAACCAAAATGTGTTAGGTTATGCCCTGCTCTCCCCTACATGTACGTGCAGTACATAATGCAAACGTAAATGTCCACAACACTTTTATTTCTGTTTAAGTGAGGTGTTATTGTATATTTAATGTCATTTTGGGAGAATCTGAAGCAGTGGCTAAGCCAGAAGGTTGTACCAGAGTGGAAAAACTGCATCATCATTTGTTGAATTATTTTTACCATGTGTTATTCTTACCCTAAATTAAATCAAGTGATAGTATTTTTAACTTGAATTGACAATTAATTTATATAGTTTGCAAATATAGTCTTTCCCCGTTCTCCTCTGACTGGTGAACTGCTGTCTAGCTGAGTGCATTTACATTTACATTTATTAATTTAGCAGACACTTTTACCCAAAGCCACTTACACATGAAATGAGGAAAACAACAAGCAATTTGTCTTAAGAGAAAGCAGTAGCAAAAGAAGTGCTAGCAATACATGGTTTCAATCATTGTCTTGAACAGTACAAGCAAGGTGAGCAATTGTTGTGAAGATGGTTTGTTTTTATTTTATTTTATGCAGTTAAAGAGTTTCAGAATCAATATAGACAATTTCTAAGGACGGTAACAATAACAACAGCCCCGACTCACTTTCTGGTTTGTACCTTTTGTAAACAAGCAGGTTCTTGTATCTATGACACCATTGACATGTTTTCACCCAGTTCAAATGCAAGAAACCATCAAGAACAAAGAAGCTGCGGGCCTTGTGTGGAGGCCTCATATATCCATAGTTTGGTCTCACTTAAGACAAGTCTTACTTCTTTCAAACCTATTTTATTTATTTTATCTCCTCTCAGAGGGTAAAAATAATATCTGTTCTTTTGATTACACGGTCTTGTAATAGTTCTTTTTTTAATGAATGTCAATCTTTTTGTGAGCTGTTTAATAGTTCCAAATTTGTTCCATTCATTAATGTTTTTTTATATTAAATATAATATAGGCCTAAATGTCTTTTTACATCAACATTCAGTCCTTATTTTTGTACTTAAATTTATATAAAATTGTACTGAATTTGAGCAGAAAATGTATTTCTTTTATAACAGCATATCTTATACTCTATATTATCAGAGCATATATGTCCATACATCATTTTATAAAGAAAACAAAAACCGCACAAGAAAGAAAAAAGCGCGGGTAATTTTAATATGACTATATCCATGTAGTTCGCCGAGTGAGTGTCAGTAATGGCTGATCCATCACACAGAACCTGAATCTTTAAGACCCCACGGCGACTATCCCTCCCCCTCCCCCACTCCTGGAGCTCTCACCTGCGACACACAGATGCTCGAGAGGCAGAGATGCTGCACACACACAGCCTGGATCGGGATGGCCGACCAAAAAGTAAGTTTTTGACTTTTTGTGCAAGGCTCTCAATATAATATGGTGCTGTTTATTTAACTTGCATATTGTTTGCAACTTTGCACATATTTCGTAACGTAAAGGTCACGTCATTTGATTTCTAACGTTATAGCGCTTTTCACCTTAAGCATAATCTCAAAGCAGCTTTGCAGAAAGTATAGATTAATGTACCAAAATGACAATAATGATAATAATAATAATATATCCATTAGGGCTTTAGATTCCGAAGAGTCTTAAGCTGTTTTAAAATCACAGGATTGCATAGGTGACTCCATTTTAGCGGTAATCCGCTTTTAAACGTCGCCGAATTTAAAATGTTGTTGTCTTTATGTTATTTCTGAAATACATATTTTGCGTCCCTATTACTTCCCCTGGATGTTTAGCTTACTTTTGGTAACATTAATTTAAGATGGCCAGGATTTGCATCTGTAGCGGCCTACACGTGCAGCCATGTGAGTCTGAGGCCTGCAGGATTCATGATGTTTTATCACACTTAACACCAATAATGTGTTTCAACAAAGCAAGAGGGAAGTTTAATAAATTCAGAACAAGTTTTTTCTACTTCTATAATGCAGGTTTCAAGACCAGACAATACATGGCATTTATTTTCAGCCAAAATGTTATGAAATTGTATTGGATTATGTTACAATGTCGATTACTTGAATATATTGCCTAAATTGTACTATTACATTTTAAATACAGTGCAATGTGATATTAGACCATGATGTTTGACTGTCTATGACACTTGTGCTTGCAGGAAGATCAAACTACGAATGGCAGCTCTGGATGCACAGGTGAGATAATGAGAAGATCATACAAAACACATTTTACTCATTTGTAGTATGTCAAATTGGCGTGCGTCATTTATTACTTAAAATAATTCTTAAAGCTTATATACGTAGCTTAATGAGCCAGAGTAACAGAGGTTTTTAAAAGCACAATCATGGAGAAAAAGAAACATAGCCCCCCATGCTCCCTCCTTTCATTCTCTTGCAACACCATGCCAAGTTCATGGTTGTGCATGAAATTCAATCTTTAATCTTTTGTTTATAGGTAAATAATGTTTTAATTAATAACCGGTCAGTTTAAATAGAAGTTTAGAGGCCACTACATTATTACAAAGTAATTAAGGGATGATTGTAGTAATTAATACAATCTAAGTTTAATTTATGTAGACTTAGATTTTTTTGTTGTAACTTATCTGTAACTTTTCTTTACGGTTTTATTAAAAAAGAAAAGAGATCATCTGTTAGAATTTAAGGCAAATAGGTGATTATATCTGTGTATTTTAGTGAAAATTTTCATTTAAAAAAACATTTCAGTATTTTTTACTTTTTTGTTAAACATTTTAAACGCTTTCAAATGACAGAAAATGTGGCATTAAACAATATAAATATGTCTAGCCATATGATCATGTTATTGTGAAACCAAAAGTGTACTTTTCATGTTCAATATAAAGATTGGCTAAATAAATTTGGGTAATTATCCCTAAACTTAACATGTTAGTAATGGTTCAGTAACTCGACATAGATATAATTACTTAACTATATGTGCTGAGTAAATACAACATGTTGCCCTGTATACTGTCAATTTCAGCGGATACTGTAGTTAAGTTTGTTTTGTTGTAATTTTTTTTATCATTGTATGAAATTAAAAGTCACAGGTCACATTAAATTTGTGGTAACTACAGGTTTTGCCAAAATGGTGTCATTGATGTCAGCCTTATTTTGATAATTATTTTTAAATCTATTTGTACGTTATTCAATACTGGTGATTATGGGGTTTAAGCTAGAACTATAGTTAGGAGGAAGTAAAATGGAAAAATATTTTAAATAACAATAAAAAAAATTGTCTTTGTAATTTACATTTCAGTGGATGATGTGACAGATGGCCCTGAAGAGAAGACAAAGGTAGGCTATATCCACAGATAAACATATATA
The DNA here is from genome assembly GCA_030578275.1 of Meda fulgida. Taxonomy (NCBI): domain Eukaryota; kingdom Metazoa; phylum Chordata; class Actinopteri; order Cypriniformes; family Leuciscidae; genus Meda; species Meda fulgida. The sequence continues at coordinate 1,389,951 of CM060626.1, forward strand.
TATATATATATATATATATATATATATATATATATATATTTGGGATGGTAAGATTCACTGATTCGCATCGGTGCATTGGCATAAAAGCTAACGATACGATGCATCGATTTAAATAAGTGTGTATCGGTTACAAGTTGGCATTTGTATCGCGATGCATCGTTTCTAACAGCATCGGTAAAAAACTATTTGTTCATATACAATTATTAGGATATGCTCTATACTTTTACTATTTAGAAAGTGACCAATCATTTGTGATTAATATTTTATTATGTAACTGCTGTGTTCACACCGAATGTGGATAGAGCGCCTGTAGCGGGTGATTTCCATGTTAAGTCAATGTAAAGACGCGTTGACGCGAGTCTGGAGGTCCTGTAAGGATAGACGCGATCTCGCCTCATTCGCGCGTCCAGTTCGACTAGATTGATTTCTCCTTTCTGAACTGTTGCTCAAGCGCGGTCTCTCATCACCACTGCTGACGCTGCTACGTGAAGATGACGCATCACAACACTACGGAGTGCGAGGTCCTGAGAGTCACCTTTAAACTTTACAGTAGGACATTTAAGTTAATCTGGTTTACAGCAGCCTGTGACTGCCAATAATAGTTTTTCATTTTTTTTTTTTTTATATTTGAATACAGTTATGAAAGACGTGTTTGAAAGTTTATTTTATTTGTATTATTGTTTATGTTAAAACAGCACCTGCTTTCTGGTCACTGTTAGTCTACCTGCTGAAATCACATTAGCCTGCTGGCAAATTACAGAACATTTCTTTATTGTTTATCCCTGAACATCCTTAGAGTGTTTCACTGTAAAATGTGTGAGCTGTTAAAAATGTAACTGGAGACAGGACAGGAAAATAATGTCTGTATTTAATCTTTTGGTTTTGTGAAAACCAAATCTTTTGTTTGTGAAAAAGCCATGCGTTAAAAGCCAAATGGCACTTGATTTGCTGTATGTCTGAACAAAAGAAATAGAAGTTAACTATCTATACCATATTGAATTGCATAGCATCATATTTTTCTCCATCGCATCGTATTAGATTGAATCGCATCCCGTCGTAATGGTAGTGAATTGTGTTGCATCACATGGTAATAGTAGTGAATCGTGTTGCATCGCATCGTAATAGTAGTGAATCTTGTTGCATCGCATCGTAATAGTAGTGAATCGTGTTGCATCGCATCGTAATAGTGAATCGCGTTGCACCGCATCGTAATAGTAGTGAATCGTGTTGCATCGCATCGTAATAGTAGTGAATCGTGTTGCATCAACTGGTAATAGTAGTGAATCGTGTTGCACCACATCGTAATAGTAGTGAATCGCGTTGCACCGCATCGTAATAGTAGTGAATCGTGTTGCATCGCATCGTAATAGTAGTGAATCGTGTTGCATCAACTGGTAATAGTAGTGAATCGTGTTGCATCAACTGGTAATAGTAGTGAATCGTGTTGCATCGCATCGTAATAGTAGTGAATCTTGTTGCATCGCATCGTAATAGTAGTGAATCGTGTTGCATCGCATCGTAATAGTGAATCGCGTTGCACCGCATCGTAATAGTAGTGAATCGTGTTGCATCACATGGTAATAGTAGTGAATCGTGTTGCATCAACTGGTAATAGTAGTGAATCGTGTTGCACCACATCGTAATAGTAGTGAATCGTGTTGCATCACATGGTAATAGTAGTGAATCGTGTTGCATCGCATCGTAATAGTAGTGAATCGTGTTGCATCAACTGGTAATAGTAGTGAATCGTGTTGCATCGCATCGTAATAGTAGTGAATCGTGTTGCATCACATGGTAATAGTAGTGAATCGTGTTGCATCCCGTCGTAATGGTAGTGAATTGTGTTGCATCACATGGTAATAGTAGTGAATCGTGTTGCATCACATGGTAATAGTAGTGAATTGTGTTGCATCGCATCGTAATAGTAGTGAATCGTGTTGCATCGCATCATAATAGTAGTGAATTGTGTTGCACCTCATCGTAATGGAAGTGAATCGTGTTGCATCACATGGTAATAGTAGTGAATCGTGTTGCATCAACTGGTAATAGTAGTGAATCGTGTTGCACCACATCGTAATAGTAGTGAATCGTGTTGCATCACATGGTAATAGTAGTGAATCGTGTTGCATCGCATCGTAATAGTAGTGAATCGTGTTGCATCAACTGGTAATAGTAGTGAATCGTGTTGCATCGCATCGTAATAGTAGTGAATCGTGTTGCATCACATGGTAATAGTAGTGAATCGTGTTGCATCCCGTCGTAATGGTAGTGAATTGTGTTGCATCACATGGTAATAGTAGTGAATCGTGTTGCATCACATGGTAATAGTAGTGAATTGTGTTGCATCGCATCGTAATAGTAGTGAATCGTGTTGCATCGCATCATAATAGTAGTGAATTGTGTTGCACCTCATCGTAATGGAAGTGAATCGTGTTGCATCACATGGTAATAGTAGTGAATTGTGTTGCATCGCATCGTAATAGTAGTGAATCGTGTTGCATCGCATCATAATAGTAGTGAATCGTGTTGCATCACATGGTAATAGTAGTGAATCGTGTTGCACCACATCGTAATAGTAGTGAATCGTGTTGCATCAACTGGTAATAGTAGTGAATCGTGTTGCATCACATGGTAATAGTAGTGAATCGTGTTGCACCACATCGTAATAGTAGTGAATCGTGTTGCATCAACTGGTAATAGTAGTGAATCGTGTTGCATCGCAGGAGGATTATGAAGACTTCTGATATTGTTTTACTTTTAAAGAACCAGTGCTTTATGATTTGCATGTTTTTTACTTGCTTTTATTTTTTATATCCTAAATAATATGTATCCTTTAGATAATTGTATATAATTTTCTCTTATACATTTTTTTGTGAATCGTGTTGCACCGCATCGTAATAGTAGTGAGTCGTGTCACATCGCATCGTAATAGTAGTGAATCGTGTTGCACCGCATCGTAATGGAAGTGAATCGTGTTGCATCACATGGTAATAGTAGTGAATCGTGCTGCATCACATGGTAATAGTAGTGAATCGTGCTGCATCACATGGTAATAGTAGTGAATCGTGTTGCACCGCATCGTAATGGAAGTGAATCGTGCTGCATCACATGGTAATAGTAGTGAATCATGTTGCACCGCCTCGTAATGGAAGTGAATCGTGCTGCATCGCATGGTAATAGTAGTGAATCGTGTTGCACCGCATCGTAATGGAAGTGAATCGTGCTGCATCACATGGTAATAGTAGTGAATCGTGTCACATCGCATCGTAATAGTAGTGAATCGTGTTGCATCGCATCGTAATAGTAGTGAATCGCGTTGCACCGCATTGTAATGGAAGTGAATCGTGCTGCATCACATGGTAATAGTAGTGAATCGTGTTGCACCGCATCGTAATGGAAGTGAATCGTGCTGCATCACATGGTAATAGTAGTGAATCGTGTTGCACCGCATCGTAATGGAAGTGAATCGTGCTGCATCACATGGTAATAGTAGTGAATCGTGTTGCACCTCATCGTAATTGAAGTGAATCGTGCTGCATCACATGGTAATAGTAGTGAATCGTGTTGCACCGCATCGTAATGGAAGTGAATCGTGCTGCATCACATGGTAATAGTAGTGAATCGTGTTGCACCGCATCGTAATGGAAGTGAATCGTGCTGCATCACATGGTAATAGTAGTGAATCGTGTTGCACCGCATCGTAATGGAAGTGAATCGTGTTGCATCACATGGTAATAGTAGTGAATCGTGCTGCAACACATGGTAATAGTAGTGAATCGTGCTGCATCACATGGTAATAGTAGTGAATCGTGTTGCACCGCATCGTAATGGAAGTGAATCGTGCTGCATCACATGGTAATAGTAGTGAATCGTGTTGCACCGCATCGTAATGGAAGTGAATCGTGCTGCATCACATGGTAATAGTAGTGAATCGTGTTGCACCGCATCGTAATGGAAGTGAATCGTGCTGCATCACATGGTAATAGTATTGAATCGTGCTGCATCACATGGTAATAGTAGTGAATCGTGTTGCACCGCATCGTAATGGAAGTGAATCGTGCTGCATCACATGGTAATAGTAGTGAATCGTGTTGCACCGCATCGTAATGGAAGTGAATCGTGTTGCATCACATGGTAATAGTAGTGAATCGTGCTGCATCACATGGTAATAGTAGTGAATCGTGCTGCATCACATGGTAATAGTAGTGAATCGTGTTGCACCGCATCGTAATGGAAGTGAATCGTGCTGCATCACATGGTAATAGTAGTGAATCATGTTGCACCGCCTCGTAATGGAAGTGAATCGTGCTGCATCGCATGGTAATAGTAGTGAATCGTGTTGCACCGCATCGTAATGGAAGTGAATCGTGCTGCATCACATGGTAATAGTAGTGAATCGTGTCACATCGCATCGTAATAGTAGTGAATCGTGTTGCATCGCATCGTAATAGTAGTGAATCGCGTTGCACCGCATCGTAATAGTAGTGAATCGTGTTGCATCACATGGTAATAGTAATGAATCGTGTTGCACCGCATCGTAATGGAAGTGAATCGTGTTGCATCGCATCGTAATAGTAGTGAATCGCGTTGCACCGCATCGTAATAGTAGTGAATCGTGTTGCATCACATGGTAATAGTAATGAATCGTGTTGCACCGCATCGTAATGGAAGTGAATCGTGCTGCATCGCATGGTAATAGTAGTGAATCGTGTTGCACCGCATCGTAATGGAAGTGAATCGTGCTGCATCACATGGTAATAGTATTGAATCGTGCTGCATCACATGGTAATAGTAGTGAATCGTGTTGCACCGCATCGTAATGGAAGTGAATCGTGCTGCATCACATGGTAATAGTAGTGAATCGTGTTGCACCGCATCGTAATGGAAGTGAATCGTGCTGCATCACATGGTAATAGTAGTGAATCGTGTTGCACCGCATCGTAATGGAAGTGAATCGTGCTGCATCACATGGTAATAGTATTGAATCGTGCTGCATCACATGGTAATAGTAGTGAATCGTGTTGCACCGCATCGTAATGGAAGTGAATCGTGCTGCATCACATGGTAATAGTAGTGAATCGTGTTGCACCGCATCGTAATGGAAGTGAATCGTGCTGCATCACATGGTAATAGTAGTGAATCGTGTTGCACCGCATCGTAATGGAAGTGAATCGTGCTGCATCACATTGTAATAGTAGTGAATCATGTAGCACCGCATCGTAATGGAAGTGAATCGTGCTGCATCGCATGGTAATAGTAGTGAATCGTGTTGCACCGCATCGTAATGGAAGTGAATCGTGCTGCATCACATGGTAATAGTAGTGAATCGTGTCACATCGCATCGTAATAGTAGTGAATCGTGTTGCATCGCATCGTAATAGTAGTGAATCGCGTTGCACCGCATTGTAATGGAAGTGAATCGTGCTGCATCACATGGTAATAGTAGTGAATCGTGTTGCACCGCATCGTAATGGAAGTGAATCGTGCTGCATCACATGGTAATAGTAGTGAATCGTGTTGCACCGCATCGTAATGGAAGTGAATCGTGCTGCATCACATGGTAATAGTAGTGAATCGTGTTGCACCGCATCGTAATTGAAGTGAATCGTGCTGCATCACATGGTAATAGTATTGAATCGTGTTGCACCGCATCGTAATGGAAGTGAATCGTGCTGCATCGCATCGTAATAGTAGTGAATCGTGTTGCACCGCATCGTAATGGAAGTGAATCGTGCTGCATCACATGGTAATAGTAGTGAATCGTGTTGCACCGCATCGTAATGGAAGTGAATCGTGTTGCATCACATGGTAATAGTAGTGAATCGTGCTGCATCACATGGTAATAGTAGTGAATCGTGCTGCATCACATGGTAATAGTAGTGAATCGTGTTGCACCGCATCGTAATGGAAGTGAATCGTGCTGCATCACATGGTAATAGTAGTGAATCATGTTGCACCGCCTCGTAATGGAAGTGAATCGTGCTGCATCACATGGTAATAGTAGTGAATCGTGGTGCACCGCATCGTAATGGAAGTGAATCGTGCTGCATCACATGGTAATAGTAGTGAATCGTGTCACATCGCATCGTAATAGTAGTGAATCGTGTTGCATCGCATCGTAATAGTAGTGAATCGCGTTGCACCGCATCGTAATAGTAGTGAATCGTGTTGCATCACATGGTAATAGTAATGAATCGTGTTGCACCGCATCGTAATGGAAGTGAATCGTGCTGCATCGCATGGTAATAGTAGTGAATCGTGTTGCACCGCATCGTAATGGAAGTGAATCGTGCTGCATCACATGGTAATAGTATTGAATCGTGCTGCATCACATGGTAATAGTAGTGAATCGTGTTGCACCGCATCGTAATGGAAGTGAATCGTGCTGCAACACATGGTAATAGTAGTGAATCGTGTTGCACCGCATCGTAATGGAAGTGAATCGTGCTGCATCACATGGTAATAGTAGTGAATCGTGTTGCACCGCATCGTAATGGAAGTGAATCGTGCTGCATCACATGGTAATAGTAATGAATCGTGTTGCATCACATGGTAATAGTAGTGAATTGTGTTGCACCTCATCGTAATGGAAGTGAATCGTGTTGCATCAACTGGTAATAGTAGTGAATCGTGTTGCACCGCATTGTAATGGAAGTGAATCGTGCTGCATCACATGGTAATAGTAGTGAATCGTGTTGCACCGCATCGTAATGGAAGTGAATCGTGTTGCACCTCATCGTAATGGAAGTGAATCGTGTTGCATCACATGGTAATAGTAGTGAATTGTGTTGCATCGCATCGTAATAGTAGTGAATCGTGTTGCATCGCATCGGAATAGTAGTGAATCGTGTTGCATCAACTGGTAATAGTAGTGAATCGTGTTGCACCGCATCCTAATGGAAGTGAATCGTGCCGCATCACATGGTAATAGTAGTGAATCGTGTTGCATCAACTGGTAATAGTAGTGAATCGTGTTGCATCGCAGGAGGATTATGAAGACTTCTGATATTGTTTTACTTTTTAAGAACCAGTGGTTTATGATTTGCATGTTTTTTACTTGCTTTTATTTTTTATATCCTAAATAATATATATCCTTTAGATAATTGTATATAATTTTCTCTTATACATTTTTCTGAAAATAGTATTGTTTCCTCTGTGTGTACCAACAGAAAAAAAGAGTACTTAATTACACACAGTGCCCCTTGCTAATATTGGCACTATTGGCTAATCTGAGAAGAGAATGAAGTGAATTTATTTTTGGTTGTTTCAGTTTTTGATCTTTTGTTCAAAAATTAATAAACAATCCCCTGTTCTCATGAATATCTAACAGTTACAAACACAACACAGTTTCATAAAAACAAAACAAAATAAACCCCAATATATTTGGTACATTACATGTGTGGCACAATTACTGGTACCCATTGAGTCAGCATTCTGTGCCATTACTGTACATTGCCTATATTGAAAGTCTTCTCAGTTGTGCTCATGTTTTATAATAGGCAAGGATAAAAAACTGCAGCCAACTGGCAAGGACTTGGACGAACCACACACAACAAAGGGTAAACTGTTTTTCAAATGTCTAATGAAATGTCACACTTTCCATTTTTTTGTGAAAGTTCAGTCAGAATTAAGTAATTTCAAATGGAATCTACACAGAGACCCATTTATATTGACAACAGAGTACCCTTAAAGGGTTAGTTCACCCTAAAATAAAGTTTTTGTCATTAATTACTCCCCCTCATGTCGTTCAAAATCTGTAAGACCTTTGTTCATCTTCGAAACACAAATTAAGATATTTTTGATGAAATCCGAGAGGTTTCTGAACCATCTATATGCAGCAACGTCATTGCAACTTTAAAGTCCCAGAAAGTTAGTGAAGACATCGTTAAAATAGTCCATGTGACTACAGTTGTTCAACCTTAATGTTATGAAGTGAAGATAATACTTGTGCGCAAAAACAAACAAAAATAGCGACTTTATACAACCATTACTTCTCTTCCACGTCATTCTCCTACTCTGTTGACGTAGTGTAAACAGTGCAGCGCTTTCGGGTTTTACAACAGAACACCGGCTCACCATTGGCCGATGCTGTTCATGTGAGCGCCACAACACATGCGTGTGATGCTGACACAGGAGTTCTGATGTAGAACCCGGAAGCGCTGCACTGTTTACACTACGTCAACAGAGTAGGAGAATGACTAGGAGGAGAAGTAATGGTTGAATAAAGTCGTTATTTTGGATTTTTTTGTGCACAAAAAGTTCTCTCATCGCTTCAGAACATTCAGGTTGAACCACTGTAGACACATGGACTATTTTAATGATGTCTTTACTACCTTTCTGGGCCTTGAAAGTTGTAATGACGATATTGCAGCCTATGGAGAGACAGAAACCTCTTGTATTTCGTCAAAAATATCTTCATTTGTGTTTCCGAGATGGTTTGGAACGACATGAGGGCCAGTAATTAATTACAGAAGTTTCATTTTTGGGTGAACTAATCCTTTAAATTTCATGTGGAGTTCAAATTTTGTGAAAAGTGGAAAGTGTCTATTTTTCAGTGATCTGTGTTGATGGAGCTTTGTAACAGCAGCATGGCAGATCCAAAGTGGGGCCAGTGCTCATTTTACTGGCTACGTCTCTCCATACAGCGTCTTTTTACGGACCATTTTTTAATCTGCAAGTGTTTTATTGCACAGAACTTTCTGAGAAGTCAGGCTCGAGACTAGATGCCCTTACAGAATTAAAATATATTTTGTAAACGTGCTAGAGTTTACAGATTTTCAACCATGCTAACTAGATTTTACAAAAATGTATGTATAAAACTGTAAAGAAATGAGGGAAAAACCGAAGACCATGTATTTATTTGATATGTTATTCACGTTCATGTCGTGTGGGATAATAATTACTTTTATCCCAATCACAATTACTAATATTTATTTTAATTTTATTCAGTATCTTCACAAAACCCACGGAGAAAGTGGTCTAAAGAGGAAATCCAGGCTGTGGAAAACACTCTGATGAACAACATCCACTCTGGAAAGGTTCCTGGTAAAGCCCAATGCATGGAGTGCATTGAAAGGTCACCAGCAGCTCTTCAGGGGAGGAGTTGGGAGGGGGTGAAATTTTATGTTAAGAATCGTATTGATGCCTTAAAGCGAAAAATGTAAAAGAAAAGGTCCTTTACCTAGATGTTTTTTTCTTCCTGTTTGTTGCAGGCAACAAGTTCAAAATGTGTTTCAAAACTCAAGTGAAAACACTGGTACTTAAATAAATGTTCAAGAGCATTAAGAAATCATAGATTCTTGTTTTTGTTGTAATTGCCCAAATGTCCAAACTTCTCTTGGGGAAGTTTATGGGGGTTCTACATCAAATGTCTTCTAGCTACTTAAAAGAATTTAGCGTGGTCCCAAAATTGTGGCACACTTGCATAAAAATAAATGTAAAAAACGTAAATATAGATGGTTAGACCGATATAAAGACATACAGATGACAGATTGATTGATAATACAGACAGATAATACAGTTTTGTGTTGGGTTTAAGGATTTAAAAAAGACAGTGTAAACATCCTTGCACACTGAGTCCGGAATTCTCGCCCAATAAAAGATAAATACGAACTCACGTTGTGTCTATCACATTTACACACTGCCTCCGAAACTTGTCCGTAAAAAAAAAAAAAATAAAAATCGGACCGGGTGAATTTTTCTGCTTTTTCGCATCCGTAGAAAGTATTTTAGAGGTGTTTTGACAATTCACAGCCACTGTACAAGCGAACACCAACATCCAGAACTGGATGAACCCAATATTTCCTTTCTTTTTCTCTTTTTAAGAAGAGAGAGGACAACAAAATCATCCTCACTGCTTGAAGACTCCGTTTTGTATTGTTTTACGAATTTTTCCGCAACGGATTAATACATATCAGACTCGTTGGGCTTTCCAGGTTTCTGTGCGTGACAAATTTTTAGTATTACGAATAAGAAAAACACGAAAAGCAATATATCTTGCAACCCTGTTGAATGCCAGGCATGTGCTGTTTTAATTCAGTGTTGATTCCAGTATGCACAGATCATTATTCAGCAAGCACAATGATACCCGTGAGGTCAATGCCCCATGAACATTTCCTGCTTGTCATACAACATTACTGTCTTATTTATCCAAATGTGGACCTTTTCAGATTCTCAGAGTTGAAGAAAAATAGATTCCTGTTAAACAGGAAGTGAGGTGAGGCTGTTGTCACTTTTTACATCAATACAAATGGTCTATTCAAATATAGGGAATTAGTGAATTGTAAAATAAAGTAAAAATCCCTACAAAAATAAATATAGACAATTCTCCCTTTTAAACAACTCTTTAATGATTATCTAAACTTAATATTTATTGTTAATCTGGTACAGGTTTAAATTTGTATAAAAAAATCGATAATCTACAGATAACTCATAATAGTGCCACACAGTGGTGGTTTGTGGTAAGACACAATGGGGACGTCCCCACCAGAATAGAAAAACCTGACAAATATTAAGCTTTCTAAAATTAAGAATTTCTGATAAAAAAGTTGATTTTGGGGATTCTAAAATCCCCCCAGACATTTCTGATTAAAAATGATGGCTTTATTGTATTTAGAAAAGGATGTCCCCACGTGTCACCTCCTAGTCATGAGTCCCCACGACGTAGCAAAAACAAGTATGTGTGTGTGTGAGAGTGAGTGTGTGTGTGTGTGTGTGTGTGTGTGCGCGTATGTGTGTGTGTGTGTGAGAGAGAGTGAGTGTGTGTGTGTGTGTGTGAGAGAGAGACTGAGTGTGTGTGTGTGTGTGTGTGTGTGTGTGTGTGTGTGTGTGTGTGTGTGTGTCTGTGTGTGTGTGTGTGTGTAATTTTCCATTTTAGTGATTTCCATTTTTTCCATTACATGTTTTGTTTTTATTGTAAGAATGATTAGTTTAGTTGTATTTAGCATGTGTGTGCTATAGCGATGACTGAGTGTGTTGTCTCTCGTGTCTCCTGCAGGATAACGGCTCGGAGACTCACCGCATCGCTCCGTCTCCCGTCGTTCACGTTCGGGGATTGTGTGAATCTGTGGTGGAGGCTGATCTGGTCGAGTCCTTGGAGAAGTTCGGAAACATCTGGTAAAATGATGGTTTAATTCTCATGTTCCAGTAGCGCTGGGCGGTTTACCGGTGTCTATTTACGGTGAATTGGGTCTTTTCACTGTTCACTGGTGATGCACAGATGTGTGTGTTTGAGTTACTAAATGAAGATGGATACGTTAAACTATAAATAGGCGAGTTTCCATTACAGATTTGCGAAAAAAAAAATTGTTTTCTAAATTTCGATAAAAAAATTGCAAATGACGGCGTTTCCATTAACCGATGTTATGCGACTAAAACGTTTTAAAAAATTCCTCTCGTGATCAGTCATTCCAATCATGGCACCTCCACTCCACTCCCTGCCACCTCTTCCTCATCCCAGTCAGTCGCCATAGTTCTAATACTGAGGCTGCCTTTCCTCCGCTTCTCCCAACGTGACGTCATCGCCGAATTGCGTAAAAAAAAACGTTAATACCAAAAAGGCGAAACCCAGCAAACACAGAACGTTCCCCTAACGTTCCCGAATGATTTTTTGGGAACCAAACAAGAACATTCTAGGAACGTTCCCTGTAGGTTATTTTTCCTAACCTTAAGGGAACGTTCTAGAAACGTTCTGGGAACCAAAAACTAACGTTCCCAGAACCTAAAATTGTTAGCTGGGAACACTGGTCTTTAAGACCATTTTTGAGACATTTAAAAAATGATATACATATCTTGAGTGATTTATGTACCCATTAATCGACAGTGGTGGTTAACCTGCAACATGGGCTTTAAGTTTCCCTCAGGACTTTTGTGAAAGCCAGAATATGACACAGCTCAGATGTGGTCCTCTTAAAGGCTGAAACATCTCCCGAGCGCGCTCACCGCCTTCCGCCATTCCTTCTCGGAAAAAAACAAAAAAACGTCAGACTGTTGCTGCCTGGACAATATTTTAATTACAGTGAGTTATTAAAATCACGATAATCAAACACGGTTTTAATGATAATTAATTTTTAAACGATAAAACCTACCGTCAGCACATTTTATCGTGGTTTATAGTGAAACCGGTAATCGTCCCATCCATAAAAAATACCGGCATATACCGT
>CM060626.1:1407111-1414611 GCA_030578275.1 Meda fulgida
GATTCAGATTAGGATGTCCCAACACAGGTGGAGACTCAAGGAGCTGTTTTAGAGCTTGGAAAGAAAATTGACATTGCGAAGTCCAAAGGAATTTGGCACCTTTTCTTTTTAAGGCATTCAGGGGTTCGGCCACTTGAGAAAAGTTCGGTACAAACCTATGATACCAACCGGCCATGCCTAAAAATCTCTGGACTTCCTTCATGTTCTTTGGCACAGGAAATTCTTGGACTGCTCTGGTCTTTTCTGGATCTGCCTTAATTCCTGTAGCAGTCACAATGTGGCCAAGAAACTTCAGAGAAGTACGGAAGAAATGTGTCTTCTTCATATTAACAGTCAGGTTTGCGTCTTTGAGTTTATCCAAAACAGCCAGGATGTCCTCTGGAAGTGCTGTTCCATTGATGAAGAGTAGATAATTATATCGTCTAAATAGACGAAACAGTTCTTACGCTGTAACTCTCCCAGGACTCTCTCCATCAACCGCTGGAAGGTCGCTGGTGCATTTTTGAGGCCAAAAGCCATGACCTTGATATGAAATAGCCCCTGACTGCAAATGAAGACAGTTTTATCTTGACTTTCCTCTTCCATACGAACCTGCCAATATCCACTGTTTAAGTCCAGGGTGGAAAAAATGACAGCACCACTCAAGGACTCAAGGATTTCTTGGATGGTAGGAAGCGGATAGGAATCTGATTGAGAGACTGAATTTACCTTTCGGTAGTCTACACAGAAACTATATCCTCCAGTTTTCTTAGGTATCAATACCACGGGAGAAGACCATGCTGAGGAGGAAGGCTCGATGACATCAGCAGCTAACATCTCATCAATGAGCTGTTTGATAACCTTCTGCTTCGTAGGAGAAACACGATAAGGCTTTTGTCTTATAGGAACATCTTGGGTAACATAAACTCTGTGTGTCAAAACACTTGTTTTACCCAAAACATCTGTGCAGACATCAGAATTCTGTTTGAGTTGTGTCAGAAAACGTTCCTTTCCCCTTTCATCTAGGCAGGTGTTTTGGCATGCTGCATGCAGATGGTTTGGTTCTTCCTCTGTTATACTAGGGGGAAGAGCAGAAAAAAGAGCAAGAGGAGAATAATTATGCCAGTCATGGAAGTGAGCATCATTTTTCAGAAAAGAATATTTTTGATCAGGATGAAACCAATAGACATTGTTCCGGATGTCCATTTGCAGCCCACTGAAGAAAAGATAGTCTAATCCCAACACAACAGGAAATGCAAGCATCTGGGGGGCAAGGACAACCACTGGTAAGGTGACTGTTAATGTTTGCACTGCAATTTGTACTTCACCCCATCCTAATGGTTCCCGAGCTCCTCCGTCAGCCAGATAAATGGGACCCTCAGTCCAGGGTCTGAGCTGTTGAGTGTGATAACCCGTGGTTAACCACAGCTTTTCATTTAACAGTGTATATGAAGATACTGTGTCAACCAAAGCTTGGCCCTGCCAAGAGTCAATATTTACAGGAACAATCAACTGCTGTGGTAGGGATGCGGAAAATGGATGAGTAGGTGAGTATACAGACTCCATATGAGTGACAGTGCTAACAGTAGGATGATTATCATGGTTACCTTTAACAGGAGGTGAACTTTGCTGACCTTTATAGTTTTTGTTCTTTGCAGGACTGCCCTGAGGACAAGAATTCGGAGTGTGAGGGCCCTTACACCGCCAACAGAAGGGAGGTTTAGAAGAGTCCTGTGGTACTGAAGCGATTACTGGGTTATTCAACTGAACCAGAGCAGGACTGGATACTCTGGGTTTCCAAGGTTTTTTTCGTTGTTCATACTGTAGCTGATTTTCCTTGTCCTTTTCTAGCTGTTGTCCAAGACGGACTAAACCATCAACAGAGGTAACTCCATTACTTCGAAGTTGACTTGCCATCTGAGGATTGATGTTCTTCAAGATGAGCTTAATAACGTCATCCTCTTCAATTTGTGGCTTCCAGCGTTTACAGAGAGCTCGGTACATATAAGCAAAATCTCTTATGCCCTCACCTTCCTGCTGTACACGTGTTCTTACTCTCTCTGCCAACTACTCTCCTCATAGTCTTCGGACAAGAACGCAGAAAGAAACTTAGATTCAAACTCCTGCCAGGTGGTTGTCTCAAGTCGAGCAACATCCCACCAGTCTCTAGCTGTTCCATGGAGCACATTCCTGAGTGTTGCTATTAATTCTTCATCAGAAAGAGGGTGGAGAGCCATGAAATCATAACATTTCTCCAAGAAGATCAAAGGATCATCACAGTCTTCTAGTCGACCAAAGCATGGGAACTGAATTTTCACAGGCTGTTTCCCCCAAAAACGTCCTCTACCTTCAGCAGTGGTTACCATTTCACTTGGGGGATTAAGATCAGAGTCACCCAGTCCACCTTGAAATGTTGAATGGAGTCGCTGTAATCTGGTATTCACCCCCGGCATTTCCACCACAGTAGAAGCAGATGGTGACGTAATTATTGGTACAGAAACATTTGCTTTCACTGAACTCTGCTGTGATGACTTGAGAGCTTCAATGTCTGTAGCCAATTGCTGAAAATGTTGCGTGCACTGGTGGAGTTCATTCTGTAAATTACCATCTGAACTTCTCTGAGCTAGAAAGGTGTTCATTTGTTGTGTATATTGATCAGTGGTCGTTTGTATAAGATCCAGAGTATTAGCCATTGGTTCCATGACTGTATTGAAATCCTTCAATACCTCTGCATGATGATTCTTTAGTCGCCAATGGAGCATGTTATTAAACTCTTTCCTGAAATGCTCAAATTGATTACTCATAAGCTGTTTTATTTCAGTTGTTTGTGTCACAGATGCAGCATCCACATTCAAAGTGAAAGTATCTATAGAATTCTTAAGCTCTCCAACTTCAGTGAACAAGGTGTCTTTTAGACTCTGATATTGTGTTCGGGTCATTTCACTCAATTGCTGAAGTGTCAGAGTGTCCATGAATCCAGTTAATCCTAATGAGGGCTGAGATGAAGGTGATATTGGGGGTCTGAGAGCAAAACTTCCAGTTAAGTCCATATCCAGCAGAGTATGTTGAGATGAAAGGGCCTGAAAACCTTCCAAGGTAATGCTAGGAAGAGAGGGTTGAGTTCCATCTTGATCTAAAACAATAACATCCATAAGATCCTCTTTAAAGTCCTTGCGTGGAGTTTGGTTTTGATCTCCCTCCATTTCATGGCAAGACCTGCTTGGAGAGGCAGCCATTTTGTTTGTTGGATGGGTTGTTTGAATGATGAAGGGTAGTTTGAGTGTATTTTCTTTCTCACAAGTTTTAATATTTGGGTCCCATCTGGGGTGCCACTTTATGTAACGTTTTCCCACACTCTTTGTTAGGGGTTTTTATATGCTGGGGTGCCAGACAGGATTTCTGTCATTAATTAAGTTTCACTTTAGGGAAACGTACAAAGATCTTGTGCAGTCTGTCTTGTTCTGTCACAAAACCCGTCACTTAATGAGATAAAGATTTTACACCCATACTCAATACAATACTACCCATAATAATCACTCTTAAATAGACCACCAACCATTCAATACGACAGGACACATACAATTGCATTTAAAGATGTATATTCAGCAGTGAAAGTGAAAAAAAAAAAAAACAGTTCATAAATTGTCCATCAGTAATTCACAGTAATCCACAGCAAAAGTAGCTCTCACAGTCAGTAGGAAGGAAAAAAAAAAATCCCCACTCAAAAACAGTCAAGGTTAAGTCATGTCATGCTGTCATCCAGCACTACTAAATTGTACTCACGACTCCTTTTCCTTTTAAGAGTCTGGTCCATATTTTCCCTGGTTTCTCAGACGTGAAGATATAGGCTCTAGGCTCCCCATCCGTCAATCAGTTTCCTCTGTAGTGTCTCAACGACAATCCACCGGTCACACAATGACGAGGGTACTTTCCTTTTAATAATCCATAACGCGATCTGCTTAGCACGCACACCGACGATATACACTCTTATCGCGGATAAAACAAATAACAGCCGCGGGAGTCTTCTGAGGAGATCCGCGAGGTACTCACTGCAGCTCGATAGCCGGCGCCATGTTTTTATAAGCAAAGCACGTCATCCAGATAACTAGGGGCTGGACTAAAGACATCGCCATCTTGACTCGGGCACACATGTTACGATGACTGTAGTTACATAAATGATGGAGATGTTCTGATTTTTGTAGATAATGAGCTCAATGTTATGTACAGATGAATAATGAGGAAATTAATAAATTGTCATTTAATTGTTCTATATTTATTTATTTCCTGATGACATCGTCACATAGCAATGCCAAAATGGATTTATTGTTTGCATTTTGTGATAAATTGAGAGAATTTGAAAGTGAATTTTAAAACTAATAAAAATAAGTAAAACTGAAATACAGATTAATTAAAATAAAATGACAAAAGCACATAACGAAATTAACAAAAATGTAACTAAAATGAACATGAAAGCTAAAAATATAGAAAAGAATTTAAAAAAAGAATTTAACATAAATAGAAATATAAAAAAAGTACAAAAGCACAACAAAATGACTAAAATTGCACAAAAATGAACATGAAAAATAAAAATCTAAAAAAAAACTGAAATAAAGATAAATAAATATTTAAAAACAAACGAATAAACTGCCAAAAGCGCATAATGAAATGCTGAAAAGCTGAATCTGAGAAACACGTGTCCTGAAGGCCTCTCCTGTCCCGCAGTTACGTGATGATGATGCCGTTCAAGCGCCAGGCTCTGGTGGAGTTCGAGGAGGCTCAGAGTGCCGACCGGTGTGTGTCGTGTGGCTCCCAGGAGCCCGTGTACATCGCGGGCCAGCAGGCCTTCTTCAACTACTCCACCAGCAAACGCATCACGCGGCCCACCAACGCCGACGACCCCAACAGCGGGAACAAGGTCCTGCTGCTGTCCATCCAGAACCCGCTCTACCCCATCACTACGGTAAAACACTTCTCACTACGGTAAAACACTTCTCACCACGGTAAAACACTTCTCACGGTAAAACACTTCTCACTACGGTAAAACACTTCTCACGGTAAAACACTTCTCACTACGGTAAAACACTTCTCACCACGGTAAAACACTTCTCACTATGGTAAAACACTTCTCACGGTAAAACACTTCTCACTACGGTAAAACACTTCTCACTACGGTAAAACACTTCTCTCTACGGTAAAACACTTCTCACTGCGGTAAAACACTTCTCTCTACGGTAAAACACTTCTCACTACGGTAAAACACTTCTCATGGTAAAACACTTCTCACTACGGTAAAACACTTCTCACTACGGTAAAACACTTCTCACTACGGTAAAACACTTCTCACGGTAAAACACTTCTCACTACGGTAAAACACTTCTCTCTACGGTAAAGCACTTCTCACTACGGTAAAACACTTCTCACGGTAAAACACTTCTCACTACGGTAAAACACTTCTCACGGTAAAACACTTCTCACTACATTAAAACACTTCTCACGGTAAAACACTTCTCACTACAGTAAAACACTTCTCACCGTAAAACACTTCTCATGGTAAAACACTTCTCACCGTAAAACACTTCTCACTACATTAAAACACTTCTCACGGTAAAACACTTCTCACTACATTAAAACACTTCTCACGGTAAAACACTTCTCACGGTAAAACACTTCTCACGGTAAAACACTTATCACTACGGTAAAACACTTCTCACGGTAAAACACTTCTCACTACGGTAAAACACTTCTCACGGTAAAACACTTCTCACTACGGTAAAACTTCTCACGGTAAAACACTTCTCACTACGGTAAAACACTTCTCACGGTAAAACACTTCTCACTACGGTAAAACACTTCTCACGGTAAAACACTTCTCACTGCGTTAAAACACTTCTCACCACGGTAAAACACTTCTCACTGCGTTAAAACACTTCTCACGGTAAAACACTTCTCACTACAGTAAAACACTTCTCACGGTAAAACACTTCTCACTACGGTAAAACACTTCTCACGGTAAAACACTTCTCACGGTAAAACACTTCTCACCACGGTAAAACACGTCTCACTACGGTAAAACACTTCTCACGGTAAAACACTTCTCACTACGGTAAAACACTTCTCACGGTAAAACACTTCTCACGGTAAAACACTTCTCACCACGGTAAAACACTTCTCACTACGGTAAAACACTTCTCACGGTAAAACACTTCTCACTGCGTTAAAACACTTCTCACGGTAAAACACTTCTCACTACAGTAAAACACTTCTCACGGTAAAACACTTCTCAATACGGTAAAACACTTCTCACGGTAAAACACTTCTCACTGCGTTTAAACACTTCTCACCACGGTAAAACACTTCTCACTACGGTAAAACACTTCTCACGGTAAAACACTTCTCACTGCGTTAAAACACTTCTCACTGCGTTAAAACACTTCTCACGGTAAAACACTTCTCACTACAGTAAAACACTTCTCACGGTAAAACACTTCTCACTACGGTAAAACACTTCTCACGGTAAAACACTTCTCACTGCGTTAAAACACTTCTCACCACGGTAAAACACGTCTCACTGCGTTAAAACACTTCTCACCACGGTAAAACACTTATCACTACGGTAAAACACTTCTCACGGTAAAACACTTATCACTACGGTAAAACACTTCTCACGGTAAAACACTTCTCACTGCGTTAAAACACTTCTCACCACGGTAAAACACTTATCACTACGGTAAAACACTTCTCACGGTAAAACACTTATCACTACGGTAAAACACTTCTCACGGTAAAACACTTCTCACGGTAAAACACTTATCACTACGGTAAAACACTTCTCACGGTAAAACACGTCTCACTGCGTTAAAACACTTCTCACCACGGTAAAACACTTATCACTACGGTAAAACACTTCTCACGGTAAAACACTTATCACTACGGTAAAACACTTCTCACGGTAAAACACTTATCACTACAGTAAAACACTTCTCACGGTAAAACACTTCTCACCACGGTAAAACACTTCTCACCACGGTAAAACACGTCTCACTGCGTTAAAACACTTCTCACCACGGTAAAACACTTATCACTACGGTAAAACACTTAATTTTATGCATGTCACATGACCCGCTCTGATTGGCTGCTCTGAACGGATTCTCCTCTTCATCTTGTAGGATGTTCTGTACACGGTCTGCAATCCTATCGGAAATGTGCTGCGGATCGTCATCTTTAAGAGGAACGGAATCCAGGCCATGGTGGAATATCCTTTGTTGTGTATGTGTGTGTGTGTGTGTGTGTGTGTGTGTGTGTGTGTGTGTGTGTGTGTGTGTGTGTTTGTGATTTATGAGGACAGAAATGTGTATAATGACATGGGTATTACACTGGTATTACAACGTTCTTGGAAAGATTTTCCAATGTTTCATGAGCAGAACAATCCCAAAACACATGAAATACCAGTACAGCCCATTGAAGAGATGCATGTCTGTCCCTCACAGCCTCGCTTTCATTCCCATTAAAAATCAAAGATGG
>CM060626.1:1422111-1427111 GCA_030578275.1 Meda fulgida
GGTTATGGAAAGGGGCGGGACATTTCCCAAACACACTCAAAGCTCTCGACCAATCACAACACACTGCTCCAGCCGACCAATCAGAGCACAGTGTGCTTTTCAGGGGGAGGGGCTTCATAGAGACAGGAAGTAAACAGAGCGTTACTGACAGACTGGGAAGAGAGGAGCCGCAACAATGGAGAATATGAGGAAATAATCAACATTACAGTTCTAGTAGAGCCTCAAACAACATCAAGACTTTGTAAAAGAGCATCACAGCTCCTCTTGTGAGATATCATCTTCTATTCTCCACTATTCTTCTTCTTCTTCACAGTTTAACCGTGTGTGGAGTAGATTGAGGACGCTTTAACTGCCAGTAATCTGTGTGTGTTGTTGTTTTTCAGACGGTTCGAACCCGTACACGCTGAAGCTGTGCTTCTCCACCTCCTCACATCTCTGAGCCATCTCTGCAACTCTACTTACGTTCTGTCCTCGTCTGTGAATCCAGGAAACTGACACACACACACACGCACACACTCTCTGGATGTAAACAATAATGATGTCACTGACGGCGGGAGGCCTAGATCACGGCAAACACAAGGAAGAGCCAATGAACTGTTTCGTTCGATTTATTTGCTTGTCGAATTGTTTTTAGGGCGTTTTCCTCGTCCGTTCTGACATAAACACATCATGAACTGAAACACTGAATGAATGGATGAATGAAGAGCTGAACTGATGTGTGCATGACACTGAGAACATGGACCACGTGTCATTATTATTTATGTGTACAGAAGCAGGGTTTACTAGAGACTTAAGGATCCCCTGCTGGGTTAACCGCTTAACTAGTCACATGACCTGTAGTCTGTCTGTGCATTTGTTGTAGTTCTGGGTTTGGTTAGATGATTGTGAGATGCTTTGATGAATGTCAGTGTGTTAGATTGACTGCAGCCCTGACCCAGACACACGATCACCACGTGGCGCTCAGGGTTTCACCAGCTGGTCAGTACAGTAGCGTAATAACTACTAGCGAGTGTGTAACTCCCTCGCTTTTTACTCCAGTTGCATTAGTTGTTCTCAAAGCAGATTTTCACAGTTATTGACCCAATAAGACGCCTGTTGTTTTATCTCATTGCAGTCTTTGCTCAACCGCCAGCGACGATAAATGACTTTTCCATGGAAAACGACGCAAAAATAGTCACAAAATAAAATAACTCATATTTTCGAATATGTAAATATTATAAAGGAACTGTATCTAAAATTAACAATGGGGAATAAGTAAATACTAATACAACAAATTAAATTAATTAATTTGAATATTTTTTAAATGCAATTGATGTGTTTATTGGGTTTCATCTGCGCTACAATCCAGTCAGTTATTCACGTAATTTATTTTTAAAATATAAACGAGTGTAAATATCATCATCATCATCATCATCATCATCATCGTGATGCTGAAGTCAGATAAAACATGAGCTTGTGATGTCATTTCCTCCGCCTGCTCGTTTTATTCCTGATCAGAGGCTTTACTATCTAGTTCCCAGCAAATATACGTTCTAACAATGTTTTGTTAACATTAAGAAACATTAATTCTGAATGAACATTTCATTTTATCATTCCGCAAACATTATGGAATGTTACTTTTGAATGTTCTCTGAAACTAGTAACATTTAAAAACGTTAGATGAACTAAAGCGTTTCAGAAAAAACGTTCCATTTACAAGGTATAAATAATGTTTTTGCAAGGTTTCTGCGGGTCTTAAAAAGCCTTAATTCACTCTTACACAATTTAAGGCCTTGAAAAGTCTTAAATCAGAGCAGAAATTCTTAAATTCATAAAGTCATGACATTACATGTTGCATGCATTGCTAAAATTATGTTGTTCCTCAGTATTTTTGTCCTGTTTTCCAATACAAATATCTAAAGATCTTTAAGTCAAGATTTACATGAGATGCAAATGTAAAATGAAGCTGAACAAAATAATTTAGGTTATCCTTAAAACAAGAACAAATATCTGTCGGTGAGTTATGAAAGCTATTTTTCTTATCCCATTGGCAGATATTTGTTCTTGCTTTAATCATAAGCTCACTCCATTTTGGTATTTTTCCCAGAATTCATATTTGATGTCATTTTGCATCTCATTAAATGTATCTTGATTTAAGCATCTTTAGACAATTGCATTGAAAAAAAACAAACAAGACAAAAATCATCACTTTTTTGCACTGCAATCAGAAGGTACAGTAAAAGTTATTTCTATATTTTAGTGGTTGGCAGCAGAGCGATACAAGCTATTTTTTTTTTTGTTAAAAATTACTTGAAAAGTGATGAATATCAGTTGGAAGTTGCATATTGGTGTATTGTGTTCCCTTCCATTTTCTTTACCTGGTCTTAAAAGGTCTTCCATTAAACGTCATAAAACCAGCAGAAACCCTGTTTTGTATTAACGTTTGAGAACATTATTAAAGACAATGTTCCATTAATGTAACTGGAAGAACGTTTGCTCATAACTTTGAGAGAACCTGTCCAGAACAACCCTAGGTTTTACAGTAAGAGCTGTGTTACTGTCCTGATGGTCAGATCTGTGTCTCGGCTCTTCAGCGGCTGCAGTGAGAGGATCATACTGTTATTAGTTCATGTGTGTAACTGACACCAACACATCAGCAGTTCACTGTGAGCATGTGCAGTCATTAAAACATCTGCAGGTCCACCCGGCTGTCTGTCATTCATCGCACCTGAAGACTTGTGTGTAATGGACTTTAACAGCTTAACATGATTATTGAGTTTCTACAGCAGAAACGCTCAGTAATATCTGTGGAATTATTGGCCAGATGTGTTGTTTTTGAGTCAGTTGCTCAGTAAGACTCTCCTCATGACCAGGCATTTGCAATTTGGAGGCCCGTTTCAAACAAACAGTTGGATGCCCCCATGAAATTATGGAAAAAATGGAATTAGGGATGCACCGAGATAAAAATTTTGGCCGATAATCAATAATTCCTTATATTTGAAACCCGATACTCTATATATTGGCTGATAGATCTAAATCCAAATTTTTATATAATTTTTAGAGCCATGTCCTAAAACACACAATTATAATGTTCAAATGATAACTGTATTGACAGATTTTGTTCTGTGCATTTACTGTATTTTCCTTTTTGAAGCGATTCCAATCATATTTCGAGCAATTCAAAACCATCATGTTGAACAGTTGCATCTGAAGAGTCTCAGCTGAAGGAAATAATACATTATTTATCGGCTTTAATACATCAGCCAAATTTTTTAGCGATATGATGGGCGATATATCATGGACTCAATATATCGCGCACTCATTCAGTTGCTCGGAGATGCGTAATCCCAGCAAACACAGAAGGTTCCCCTAACGTTCCCGTATGGTTCCCATTTGGTTCTTTTTTTACTTCTTTTTTCATTGTGTTGACTATAAGTAACGTTGCACCTACATGTCTACTAGCTGTCATTAGAGTGTTAGTCGAGTATTAGTAGACTGGTAGGGTTAGGGTTAGAATAAGTTGACATGAACTTATAGTCAGTAGACTGTCTGTTGGAGGACCATCACAATAAAGAGTTATCAGATATTAAGCAGACAGCCACTAATACTCTAATGAGAGTTAGTTGACATGTAGTTGCAAAGTTAAAGGGACCATCAAAATAAAGTGTTACCGAACGTTCTAAGAACATTCCCTGTAGGTTATTTTTAGGTTCTATTTTTATAACCTAAAGGGAATGTTCTATTTACGTTAAGAAAACTTTCCTGGATCACCAATAGGGAACGTTCTGGGAACCAAAAACGAACTTTCCCAGAATGTAAAATTGTTAGCTGGGATGGCTCTACTTTGGATTTCTTGCACAATAAAGCAAAAACAGACAAAGTTCTATCATTAAAGTGTCCCTGTAGTCTATAATATTATCCCTTAAAACTCATCTTTGATCACCAAAATTACATATTTCTGTTTTTTCCTTGAAAAAATGTCTTCATGCCTTAAAACATCTTGAATGTAACTCGACACCTGTGCCTCAGTATCGCGGTTTTATGAATATGCAAATGAGCCCCGCCTCCACTCACTCCCTCACTCAGAGATCACTGGTTGACGAGCACACGTTGATCTGATTGGTTACAAGGTCGTTTGTGACGTCAGAAACACCAGCGATTTCAAAGCGTGTTTTTGAGACGGTCTTTGGTTCACTGCAGTTTTAAGCAGAAAATACTAAATGGATTTACACATGGTTTGTCTTAAAGCATATTAAAAACACCATATAGACATATAAACAACATTAAACGCTGGGTTTGTATCACAGGGGGACTTTAACATGAACTTCTTGTTTATTAAACTTGTATAAAATCAAAGGCCATCACATTTGCAATTGTGCTGATATTCGGGAAAACACTGCATATCCTGTTATAAATATTCAAAACAAGAACTCATTCAGGGACATTTTTGCCCCATATTTCTTGATTTTTGGGTGGCATTTTGCCCATGAAGTTAGAAAAATTGGTTTTGATGACACTCAAATCACATGAAGCTGAGCATAAATCACTACAAGTGTCACAGTGGCTTATCAAATCCAGTTAGTGTAGATAAAATCATCTGAAGCAAACCCTCAGGTCCTTCTCCACACGGCTTCAGTGGCTCATGAAGGGTTTTGATGTCATGAGACCTTCTTTCTGTCCATCTCTCACTGCATGAAGAAGAAGTGAAACACATTCAGCTGCAGCTCTTCCCGAGTCTCTGCCAGAGAATATGAAGACAGCGCTGGCTCCTGATTGGTCCGTTTGAATCTGCTTCAGCCAATGAGGTTCCGCTCTCTTAATCTCATTGGTTCTTCAGTCTCTCAGATCTATTCACTTCATCATGAACAGAAGAGATGATTCTTCCTCCCTGAAGTGTGTTTGTGTGATGGGGTCATGAAGCTTGTTATGAACATATGTGAGCCTGGGTCACAACACCAGTCACGAGTCGACGGGTTTATCTGTGGCAATAGCCAACAAACCCCTGGATGGGTTTCTTTTAT
>CM060626.1:1429611-1459611 GCA_030578275.1 Meda fulgida
CAGGCCTACACACAAACACTCACTCATAAACACACTGGTAATAATCAAATCTACGTGGAATGCAGGAATCCTGATTATAAACCCATAAAAGCTGATACTTCCTATTTTCATTCAGTTTAGATTGATGAACTAAAATATAATTAAAACTGAAATAGGGTATTTATAAAAAAGATATATACACAGACATATTTAAAAAAGACTAATATAGATTACAAAAACACAACAGAATAATTCAACCTTAAACCTAAAAATAAAATGAAAACAGAAGAAATAAAAATATGAATTAAAACATTTAATAGTATCGCAATTATAGTAAAAACTTATGAATTATTTATTTGTGAATGTGAATAATTTAGAACCTTGTTTCCGCGACTCTTTATCCCACAATTCTGAGATGTACCCCCCTCTTCTTCCATTGTAATTCACGTACAGTAACAATGGAAGATGAGGGGGGTAAAACTCAGAAGTGTATGATGAGGTAGTGATAAACGCACACATGGGTACATGAACGCGCCGCGCGCGGCCGTGATAAAGGAACGCGCAAGAGTGTAGCGGCGTTCGTGACGTCAGGCGCGTGCGATTATTTTGAACGGGGGTCAAGATGGCGGAGGAGAGCAGCTTAAAGCACCGGAATCACACCGGGAAGAACTGCACAAGTAACCGATATAACGAAGGTAAACCCGGCGAGAGACAGCGCGATTGTGTGCGCGTTTTAACGGTCATTGCAAGTTAAACGCGAGCGGAGCGCGAGCGTCGCGTAACGGCCGCTTGGCGGGAGGCGCGTGCAGGCCAGCGATCGCGCTGCGGTAAAAATCAATAATAATAGAATTTATTCATACAGAATTAGATAAACATCAGTAAATCAAAGACGTCAGGCAGTGTGAGAATGGTGTATGAAATATGACCGTCAATTTAAGAAATCGCTGAATGAAATCAGGATGAAAAATCACCTGAGGACTGATGCAGATGATTTCACAAGCGATCGATCGAGTTCATTTTATGACCGTGAGTGTGTTTGTTCTCGTTAAAGCTGGATATGAGCGTTTATACTTTTAATAGTTCCGTGCGAGTGTGTGTTTCAGCGGTTTGTGTTTATCAGGCCACTCGAGATTATAGAGGAATATCGCTGACAGAACATGAACAACTGGACATTTCAGATGAATGATAACAGTGAAATCAGTTTAGAGACTGGATTATAATATAGAGCTGATTTACTGATAATGTTGTGTTTCTGGAGGGTTGTGTGGCGGATTCTGGGGATCATATGCTGAATTATGTATTTCTTATGGAATTCTTATTTACATAATTTAAATTATAATATGGCATACAATCGTTGTGTTGTTTGGAAACATTAAGATTTTTAAATGTTTTGAAAACTCTCTTCTGCTCACCAGGGCTGCTTTTATTTGATCAAAATACAGTAAAAATTGTGCATATTACATATTATTATAATGTAAATCATCTGTTTCTATGTGAATATCTAGTAAAGTGTGATTTATTCCTGTGATCAAAGCTGAGTTTCAGCATCATTACTCCAGTCTTCAGTGTCACATGATCCTTCAGAAATCAGGAGAATATGATGATTTAATGCTCAGTTATTATTGGTGCTCAATTATTAATAATTGTTCTTATTTTTGATCAATGTTGAAAACCATTTCTGCATGCTTAATATTTTTGTGGAAACCGTGATACATTTTGTTTTTAAGGATTCTTTGATGAATAGAAAGTTCAAAAGAACAGCATTTATTTGAAATAGAATCTTTTTTAACATTATAAATGTCTTTATTGTCTCTTTTGGTCAATTTAATGCGTCCTTGCTGAATAAAAGTATTATTATATATATACATATATTACTTCCCCAAACCTTTTTAATGGTAGTGTATCATGGTTTCCCTCCCCAATAAAAACAGAAAACAGTTATTTTAAATTGTAATAATATTATTAACTAATATTATTTATAACAATTAGGAAAATCCCATAAACTCGATAGTTAGCTAGAAAAATAACTAGCATTTTGATAAATATGCACTATATTACATTTTCATTATTGAATGTGTTTGATTACATCGATCATGAAAACGAGTTTTTATAACATTCAGCCACTGTTTACAATTTTTTTTTACTTCAAAAAACGATTTAGAAACATAATTCTCATTTAAAGATATTATTTTAACTTTATTCTAAAACTGCAATTTAAACGTTTCTATACAAATCAGTTGTTCATTTTAACCATTAATATTATAGTAATGCACTGACTGGAGAAAAATGGCGTACTGTACCTGAAGATATACATCCAAATAAATCGATATCGAATCAAATTGAATTAAGAGCAAAGTTTAATTGCAAGCTTGTTAATCGAATCGTGGCATTTTTGTCAGTGCCAGCCTTACTATATTATATAACGCAGTATACAATATGATTCATTTATTTATTTCTGTGAGTTTGAGTTGTGTGTGTTTGATTTGATCTGAATAATCTCAGCTCTGCTTTAGTTAGTCTAGTATAGATCGGGGTATATTGTCTTATCTGTGTTTTATTCATGAAGGGTTCCTTGTGTTATACCAGGATTAATATCTCCCATATCTGAGCAATATTTCCTCTCGCAGGGCTTCTGTATATCTGTGTTATGAAGGTTTTATTGGTTTTGTTTGTAGTGGATATTGTACTGAAATTGCACCAACCTAAAATTTTGCACATATTGGGCCAAAATGCTCATTTTAAATGTCAACAATAAGGCTTGTTTCTTATTTGTAATAGTGCAATAAACAAATAGCATACACATTTTGTTTTTAGAAATGTGCTGATTTTTTTTCTTTTTTTATTAAATGTTATTTTTTCTTCACAATAAAAAAAAAGACTGTTTTTAAATTGCAAACAGCTGGAAATGAAAAAAAAATGAGCGTAAAAATAATGGCAATGCGAAACACTAGTGGTTGGTTAGTAAATTGCTACTGATTATTCCAAGGTTACACATTTTTCCAATGAACGTGAGATTTAATGAACTTACTGTTGAACCCTGAATTTATTCTAATTTTTTTTTTTTGTGAGTGATTTATCCCTCATGTGACATCACTACATTACCATTTACTGTATAACACAACACTAACAATGATCTTAACGTGCAGTTGATGTGGCTTTGGCTAGTAGAAGCACATGTGTATGTAGGATTATCAAGAGTTTAGGCTTACGTGTTGAGTGTTTGTTCAGGGCAGTGGTGGGTTGATTCTCTTTTTTTTATTTTATGAGATGTTGCTTTAAATAACCTCACTGCCTCTGCGTCCATGCTGAAAACACTTTATTAATGCGTCAATAATCTAGATATCAAGAACCAAATGACTTCTGGGATGGAAACCTTGATGTGCAACTAACTAGCAAACACATACTAATGAAACCATTGGTCTTTCTGTCAATATATCTCATCCATCTTTCAGCTGGATCAGTGTTTCGTGTCAAAGATTCTGTTATTGCAGTTAAACTGGTTTTGGCCTGTTCGCATCTCTAGATTTAGCCGTAGATATGACTAACACTTGTGTTTGTGGGTAACGTTAGACAAGCTGATGTGGGTCACTGCACTTACCACATTCATGTTTTTCGAGGGCAAACGCAGTGATACAGAAGAGGAGGAAGTCTTCTGGGACGTGGCGATATACTATATTATATACAGCCTAATGTGATCCCTGAGTTTCTCTCACACTCCTCCATGTTCTCCTGTTCTCACACTGATCATTGATTTACAGTTGTGACGACAGGGCTCAGGACTAACATTAGAGAGATTTGGGGGATTCTTAATCATAAAGGTAATTTAATAAATAAAAAAAAGGTGCAGTAACTAATAATATTGCATGTTTAGGCTATTTCTTGGAAATGCACATTTGACAGAAAAGCACTGAGCTCGAGTTGAGATGCAGATCAAATTAAAGTCCCCCTGTAGTCAATTATTGTGTCCCTTTAAACTCATCTTTGATCACCTAAATGACATTTAAATTCACCCCGGCAAGAAAAAAATAGGGCTGTAACTTTTTACACGTTAATGACAGCAAAACCTGGTTTGGAAAGGGTTAATCAGTCAAATCAAGTGATCATTGTTACTAGGGATGAAAATAAATATTGGCCAATACAGATAATCAATAATTTTTTGTATTTAAAAGCCGATAACTGATATGTTGGCCGATAAATCTAAATCCAGATTTTTTTAATCATTTTTGAGAGCCTGATTACAAAAACAAAAATCTCATCATTAAAAGCCACGTCTCAAACACAATTATGTTCTCATTATAATGTTGTGTAACCGATATTACTTGCGCTGCACATGTTGCTCTGAACTGTATTTTCCTTTTTTAAAGTTATTCCAATCATATTTCAAGCAATTCAAATCATCATGTTGAACAGTCGCATCTGAAGAGTCTCAGCTGAAGGAAATTATACATTATTTATCGGCTTTAATGTATCGGCTAAATTTTCTCATGGAGCCGATAACAGTAAAATTAACATATATCGGCTAATGCCGATATGGGGGCCGATATATCGTGCATCCCTATTGGTCACTTTTATTATTTAATATTTAAAGGGATCATTGGATACAAAATTCATATGGTGTTTGCATATAAATATGTCTTTGCAGTGTGGACACAACCACCATACAATGAAAAAAATCCATTCACTCCTTTTTTTTTTTTTTTTTTTTTTTAATCCTCAAAGTTTAAACACTCAATAATCAAGCCGATTTTCTGAGCACTATGATGTCATAATGCTCATGCTCCGCCCACAACCACTGACAGACTGTCCCATATTAGCATATTTTTTTAATAATATTCTACAATATTATTGACTCCATTATATGAGAACTGAGCTGGGCGATGACATCACTGTTTTCTCCAGAGAGGCGCTATATATATATATATATCACTGAACTTACTTAAGCTGAACAATGATGCTATTTTCTTCTAGATCTGCTGTACAGAAGAAACAAACTTTGTTGCATTATTTTCCTGTTATCTTTATCATATTATATAGAAGAAAATAGCATCATAGTCCATCTTAAGTAAGTTATCCCTGTAAAGCTGCTTTGAAACAATCTTTTTTTGTAAAAAGCGCTATATAAATAAAGGTGACTTTACTCATAACCGTGCACACGATGATGAAAACGCTCTCAGAACAGGTTCAGGGCAACATTTTCTTATCATAACGATAACATTAAAAATGAAAATATAGTGGCCGATATATCACGCATCCCTAATTGTTACTTCCTCATAATCATAACGGTGCACACCTGGCATGAATGTGAGCTGGTTTTTAGAGTGACTTGATGATGAAAACGCTCTCAGAACAGGTTCAGGGATCAGGCAATCTCTTCTCATGTTCATCGTGTTTGTTTTGTGTGCTCTTTGCTCAGGCGTGTCTGGGGTGGAGGATGTCTGGCGTAAGATGAGCTCTGGGGATGTGGACGAGGAACCGTTGCTGGACGAGGTGGAGGCGCATGGGCCGATCCAGATCGTAATCGCAGACGAGGATAATCACGAGTTCTCTCTGGACGAAGACGCGCTGGAGCGAATCCTCCTGCGGGAACACGTGCGAGATCTCAATGTGGTGGTGGTGTCGGTGGCGGGCGCGTTTCGCAAGGGCAAATCATTCCTGCTGGACTTCATGCTCAGATACATGTACAACCAGGTGAGAAACACCACTTCAACAGACTCGTACTACATAGTAACGTTCACTTTTGTACGGGTTCTTACAAAATAATGTCTGTCTTGTTAAACGTTATTAAAATAAACGATTATTTAATTTTTTTGAGGCTAAATATTTTAATACAATATTTTTGAAAAATGGCCATCCCTAGTTCTGGTCCAGATTCAATGACTGAGTGTCGGATTTGACACACACACACACACACACACACACACACACACACACACACACACACACTCATAGAGCAGCTCTTGTGACGCTGCCGATCGGCTTTAATCCTTTACAGCCGCTTTACTGTGAAACACTGATGTTTTGTGTTCGTCTGAAAGAGTCTTTTGTTTTGCTGTTGAGAGTATTACTGAGTTTGTCTTGAAGTTTAGACTGACCTCTCACACTGAACATACAGCACACAGGTGTCTCGTGACTGGAGCGGTTCAGAAAACAGAAAAGTCTGACATCAGGTGGCCTGTGATAAACAGCAGAGACAGTGGATCTGCGTCTCACAGCTGAACGTGTGTGTGTGTGTGTATGTGTGTGTGTGTCAGAGCTCAGATTTATGGCTGGGTGGGAATGAAGAGCCGCTGACGGGCTTCACATGGCGAGGCGGCTGCGAGCGAGAGACCACGGGCATCCATGCCTGGGGTGAAGTGTTTGTGGTGGAGAAACCGGATGGCAGCAAGGTAAAACATCAGCTCACATCATTCACTACAAAGCCAACACCTGTGCCACCCGTCTGAAACCCCCTTACCGAAACAAATAGCTCCAATAAAACACTTTTCATCAGAAAAATGACCTTTTAAGTCGGCATGAAATGGAAGTTGCATTTTCCTCTTGTTCCGTATATCCGAGTGAAACGCTTCTGGAACAAGAACAAATTTGGATGGGGCTTGATTGTGTCTTTGGGGAGTTGATTGGATGGTTGTGGTTTGCTATTGGCTGATCTCATGTGAGTGACAGGTTGCCCTGCCCACATCATCAGAGAAGAGATGCTGCAAGAGGAACTTATTCTGATTCAAGATTATTAACACAATAATGATATGCACTAGGGCTGTCAAATAAAAATTAGAATTTTGAATATTTGTCGAATATAAAAGAACTGCACATTCGAATGCTAAAACCATGCATTCAACTTTTTATGGCGCGCAAGACATGATGATGATGATGACGTCGTAACTGACACGGTTTGTTTTTGTTAGCATATCCAGTGTACAGTAGCACCCTCTCAGTTGGTGGCAAAAATTGTTCATCAGTCAGAGCTGATGTGTGTGTGTGTGTGTTTTCATCAGCTGAAGACAGAAAAATGCTTAGCGCTCGCTCAGATCAAGTTGAGCGTCTGGTGTGTGTGATGATCAGTATGTAGATGTAGTGAGCAGAAGTGAGTGTTTCTGAATGTCAGCTGGTGTGTGTTCATGTAGTTCATTACGCTGTGTTGAAGTGTGTTTCTCAGGTTACAATAGTGGATAAAACTGTTTGAGAATCAGTAAACTTATTTTCCTTGCATGCACATTAAGAAAATGTATATTTTATTTAAGAACAATTGTTTCAAAAGTTAATGCGCTTTAAAAAGTGAATATCATTTCAATAAAAGATGCAATTCTTGATTTGGTTTATATTTGCTTATTGCGCCCTCTTGTGGACACAGGAGATAATTGACAGCCCTTATGTGCACCGATAAATTGTTTATAATAATAACTGCAGTATTCCATTTTTATGATATATTTTATAAACATCCTGTGATGTTTTCCTTCATCAGGTGATCACATTATTTTAGTTCTGATGTGATTCTCACTCGTGGATCTGATCTGTGTGTGTGTGTGTGAGAGAGAGAGAGAGATCAGGTGTGTTCTGGCTCAGTAACCCGTGACCATCTGTGTGTTTGCAGGTGGCAGTGCTGCTTCTGGACACACAGGGAGCGTTTGACAGTCAGTCCACCATTAAAGACTGCGCCACACTGTTCGCTCTCAGCACCATGACCAGCTCCGTTCAGGTACGACACGCGTCATCATGTGACCAGAACAATCTGTCCTGATGCACGTCACGTGTGATCATGTGACCAGAACAATCTGTTCTGATGCACGTCACGTGTGATCATGTGACCAGAACGTTCAGTGTCCTGATGCACGTCACGTGTGATCATGTGACCAGAGCAATCAGTGTCCTGATGCATGTCACGTGCGATCATGTGACCAGAACGTTCAGTGTCCTGATGCATGTCACGCATGATCATGTGACCAGAACGTTCAGTGTCCTGATGCATGTCACGCGTGATCATGTGACCAGAACGTTCAGTGTCCTGATGCACGTCACGTGTGATCATGTGACCAGAGCAATCAGTGTCCTGATGCATGTCACGTGTGATCATGTGACCAGAGCAATCAGTGTCCTGATGCATGTCATGTGTGATCATGTGACCAGAGCAATCAGTGTCCTGATGCATGTCACGTGTGATCATGTGACCAGAACGTTCAGTGTCCTGATGCTTCTGTTTTTATGTGCAGGTCTATAATTTGTCCCAAAACGTTCAGGAAGACGATCTGCAACATCTTCAGGTGAGACTCACTGTTTAGTCCTGATCCATTAGTGTTTGCAGGTTGAGTCAGGCTTAAAGGAATATTTATAAGAAAAATTATACACCCTCAAACAGAATTAAAACATAAAGAATAAAAATAAGTCAAAATAAATTATCATAGCATTTAAGTTGGTCTTGTGGCTCTACACGCTCTGTTACGTTGTATTTAGACTTGGTTTAATGCTCTAAATCTGTTTGTTACATGAAATATTAATAATAATAAACAGTATAGGATATTTTCCCTGTCTATCCGTTTCATTCTTGGTCTAGATTCATACGTCAGACGTCTTTGGCGTCTTTTCTTTTTAAAGGTGTCTTTACGAGAATTATGATTATGATATAATACTTTATTATCAGACAAGTCTGGAATTTTTCTTGCAAGACAGTATCTACGTTTACAAAAACCAACATCCAATAAACTTGATCCACAAACAAAATTATTTAAATTTTACACTCACAAAAAATCTCACACATTTTACATTACACTCCCTACACAGTACATTGCACCTGAATATGATGCATTTTATGATGCTCAAATTAAAAGTTGCGCTTTTAAAACCTTTAAAGGCTTAAATGCCGTTTGCATACATCTGCTGGAGCTTGCTGTGATTTGATGCTCTGTAGAAATATGTAAACCGATGTGACGCATAGATGTACCTCACATTATAAACTAATCTTTAGCATTTCAAACCTGTTTAAGCCTGTTAAATGTCAGTTTTAACGCCAGTCACACTTTTTTTTCCCATCACATATTTTAGTTAGCATTATAAATTAGGTATCATTTGAAAGTTTAACCACTCAAAAAAACGTTTTGAAATTGGGCATTGCGATAACATGGAAACGGTACTTTAAAACCTTTTAGAAGCTATTTTTATGTGATATCAACTTATGTCTTTTGTGATAGACATGGCTTTGATTTGAGTCAAGTCACCTTTATTTATATAGTGTTTTTAACAATACAGATTTTTTTTTTAAAGCAGCTTTACAGAGATAACAGGAAAATAATGTTGTAATAATATTGTAAAATATAAAATTAAATGTCCCCAACTAAGCGAGCCAAAAGCCAACCGAGAATCTAAATTATTTCGTAAAATAAATACATTTTGCCAGTAAACTGATATCTTTGCACGTTCATTTTTTCAAGTGCTTTCACTTGTGCAATAGTCTGCTGTGTGTCTTCTTTTAAAAGAGGTCTATATTTCAAAGCATTCAAGAATTACAATCGTTTGAGTTCGGGTCTATGATGAAAACGGGGGGTGACGGTTAGCAGCTTTAGTACGTCTCTCGCTGTATCATGAATCCTTTGAGATGTCGTCATGTTGCAGCATAAATGTTAAAGTGTGCTTCTGTATTATAATGCGTTTTTGCTTTTTAATTGCTTTTTTTCAGCTCTTCACAGAGTACGGCCGACTGGCCATGGAGGAGATCTACCAGAAACCCTTCCAGGTACTGTGTGTGTGTGTGTGTGTGTGAGTGTGAGAGATAATTGCAGTAACTGAGTGTGTTTGAGAGCGTGTTTGAGAGCGTGTTTGAGAGCGTGTTTGAGAGCGTGTTTGAGAGCGTGAGTGTGAGAGATAATTGCAGTAACTGAGTGTGTTTGAGAGTGTGTTTGAGAGTGTGAGATAATTGCAGTGATTGTGTGTGTTTGAGTGTGAGAGTGTGTGAGAGATAACTCTGCAGTGAGAGAGTGAGTGTGTGTGTGTGTTTGAGTGTGAGAGTGTGTGAGAGAGATAACTTTAGTAACTGTGTGTGTGTGTAAGAGTGTGTGTTTGTGAGAGATAGTGAGAGTGTGAGAGATATCTCTGCAGTAACTGTGTGTGAGAGTGTTTGTGTGTGTGTGAGAGATAGTGAGAGTGTGTGTGTGAGAGATATCTCTGCAGTGAGTGTGTGTGTGTGTGTGAGAGATAGTGAGTGTGTGTGAGAGTCTGTGTGTGAGAGATAGTGAGAGTGTGTGTGAGAGATATCTCTGCAGTAACGGTGTGTGTGTGTGTGTGTGTGTGTGTGTGTGTGTGTGTGTGTGTGTGTGTGTGAGAGTGTGTGTGAGAGATATCTCTGCAGTAACGGTGTGTGTGTGTGAGAGATAGTGAGAGAGTGTGTGTGTGTGTGTGTGTGTGTGTGAGAGAGATAGTGAGAGTGTGTGTGAGAGAGATAGTGAGAGTGTGTGTGAGAGAGATAGTGAGAGTGTGTGTGTGAGAGATAGTGAGAGTGTGTGTGTGTGTGAGAGATATCTCTGCAGTAACTCTGTGTGTGTGTTTGAGAGTGTGTGAGTATGAGATAATTGCAGTAATTGTGTGTTTGAGTGTGAGAGTGTCAGATAAGTCTGCAGTGAGAGAGTGAGTGTGTGTGTGTTTGAGTGTGAGAGTGTGTGAGAGATAACTTTAGTAACTGTGTGTGTGTGTGTGAGAGAGTGTGTGTTTGTGAGAGATAGTGAGAGTGTGTGAGAGAGATAACTGCAGTAACTGTGTGTGAAAGTGTGTGTGTGTGAGAGTGTGTGAGAGTGTGTGTGTGTGTGTGAGAGAGTCTGTGTGTGAGAGATAGTGAGAGTGTGTGTGAGAGATATCTCTGCAGTAACTCTGTGTGTGTGTTTGCGTGTAGTCCCTCATGTTTCTCATCCGAGACTGGAGTTACCCGTACGAACACGCTTACGGTCTGGATGGAGGAAATGCGTTCCTGGAGAAGAGGCTGCAGGTGGGTCACATGACGGGTCACATGATGCTGTAGGAAACCGGTTTCTCTTGTTCGTGTCACACTGGTTATTAACGGTCACTGTGATTTTTGCCAAGACATGTTCCTGGCGTAATTTCATTGTATTGACATACAAGTCAAGACTGTTAACTAACATTAATAAAGCTTAATCAATACAACAACAAATGTATTGCTCATGGTTAGTTGATGTTAGTTAATACATTAACTAGTGTTAACTAATGAACCTTATTGTAACGTATCACCAATAAAACATTCCGCTTAATTATAATTGTTGTGCAGTGGCGGCTCTAGAGTCAGAGAGGCTGAGGTCTCGATCACGTGCTGAATTATGCTGTGATTCTCAGGTGAAACCGAATCAGCACGAGGAGCTCCAGAACGTGAGGAAACACATCCACTCGTGCTTCTCCAACATCAGCTGCTTTCTGCTGCCACACCCCGGACTCAAAGTAGCCACAAACCCTCACTTCGACGGCCGGCTACGAGGTGCGAGCGTGATCATTAGAGCAATCTTCCTCTATAATACTGTTTGAATTCCATTCCTTATTTTATTTAATATCCGAATATCTAACATTACAATAAACATTTTATTCGTGCTGAATATGGTTGAAGCGCTTCCGATGGTTTTCGGCTAATATCTCCGCGAAAACACCACCAAATATTCTGAAACTTATAGCGTTCTTTTCAGTTTGACTAGACGGTTCCAACGAATCTGTTGAGTTTTCGCCGAGATATTTGCGTTTTTCGCTTCACAGGGGGGTGCTTTTTATGTCGTTAAACATTTACCATTTTTGACAGTATTGTTATGATGATACAGCGTGGATAACGTGCACAATTGTGTTACGATTCAAAGACTTTATTGTTCATCAGACGAAACAAAAGCATTTTCACATGCGTGTAAGACAAGGCGGCGAGAAAAGCAAGGTTGCATAAAAAAAATATATATATATATACATATACATATACATAAAAAAGCAATATTCAAATAGTAACTTCAGCATTTGAATAGTATTGATTTTTTAATTTAATTCGTTGTTTAAAAATTCGTTTAAAGAATTCGTTCCAACAGCTCTACTTTTGATTAATTCATCCAAAATTTAGCCAAATTCAATGACATTCTGTTGTACAGTAAATTTCCATTTGTACAGCCCTAGTCTTCACATCTGTGCGATGATGTTTGATCATGTTTTTTATTTATTTATTTTGTATTTATTTTTTATTTCAAAGGCAAATGCTATTGTTTGTAAAAAGATTGTATTTTTTACATTTTCAATCCGTCCCCAACCAACCCAAAACAACCTGCCTTAGTTTTATTATTACCTGTTAACTAAATCCGTAATAGTACAAAAGATGTTGATGATGATAATAATAATAATAAAACAATATTAAACTAAATAAAATAATAAAAATATGCAACAGTTAAACAATTCCAATGTTTATATATAAAATAAATAAAAAATAAATAAAAAAAAGGAGAGAAAAACAGTTCAAAACAGCACAATCAAAGGTGTAACAATGATACATCAATAAACACAAGCCCTACATATTTACACATGTAACGGAGCATCAAAGACCACGAGATGTCATATAGAGAGGTGTGTGTAAAGAAATAAGTTACAATACCAATGTAAATCCCACTACTCCCCAGGAAGTACATTTATGGCAGAGAAATAGGATAATAAGTGTTGCCAAACTTAAGAGAATTTATGGAAACCTCTAATTGAATATTTAATCTTTTCCAAGTGTAGGTATAACATCAAATCCTGACGCCAATGCAATGCTTTAGGTGGGTTTGCAGATTTCCAATGCAATAACACCCGTCTGCGAGCCAACAAGGGTACAAAAGCAATAATGTCTAGTTGTCTTTGAGTCAGATTCGATT
This sequence comes from Meda fulgida, assembly GCA_030578275.1. Lineage (NCBI taxonomy): Eukaryota > Metazoa > Chordata > Actinopteri > Cypriniformes > Leuciscidae > Meda > Meda fulgida. The sequence continues at coordinate 1,442,451 of CM060626.1, forward strand.
TGTCACCTGGAGCACCAGATATAGCAAATTCAGCACATGGCTTCAGCTGTACTTTAAATACTTAGAGAGTGTATCAAATATGGTTGACCAGTAATGCGCTTCTCCAGTGACATCCTATACAGTCTTATCAAAAGTTTTGATCATATTTAAATCCATTGATGGCCCAAATAATTATTGATCACTGAAATGGAGATAAATATTAGTGCATGGACCAAACTATTCAATAAATGAGCGTGTGTGTGTGTGGTGTGTGTGTAGACATCGATGACGAGTTCAAGAGAGAGCTGGTGAATCTGGTTCCGCTACTGCTGGCTCCAGAGAGCCTGATGGAGAAGGAGATCAGCGGCTCTAAAGTCACCTGTCGAGATCTCCTACAGTATTTCAGGGTAAGAGTGTTTTCCAACCCATCTCCATCACTCGGATGTTTGCTGGGATTGACTCGGATGTTTGCTGGGATTGACTCTGATGTTTGCTGGGATTGACTCTGATGTTTGCTGGGATTGACTCGGATGTCTGACTCGGATGTTTGCTGGGATTGACTCGGATGTTTGCTGGGATTGACTCGGATGTTTGCTGGGAATGACTCGGATGTTTGCTGGGATTGACTCTGATGTTTGCTGGGATTGACTCGGATGTCTGACTCGGATGTTTGCTGGGATTGACTCGGATGTTTGCTGGGATTGACTCGGATGTTTGCTGGGAATGACTCGGATGTTTGCTGGGATTGACTCGGATGTTTGACTCGATGTTTGCTGGGATTGACTCGGATGTTTGACTCGATGTTTGCTGGGATTGACTCGGATGTTTGACTCGGATGTTTGCTGGGATTGACTCGGATGTTTGACTCGATGTTTGCTGGGATTGACTCGGATGTTTGACTCGATGTTTGCTGGGATTGACTCGGATGTTTGACTCTGATGTTTGCTGGGATTGACTCGGATGTTTGCTGGGAATGACTCGGATGTTTGCTGGGATTGACTCGGATGTTTGACTCGGATGTTTGCTGAGATTGACTCTGGGATTGACTCGGATGTTTGCTGGGAATGACTCGGATGTTTGCTGGGATTGACTCGGATGTTTGACTCGATGTTTGCTGGGATTGACTCGGATGTTTGACTCGATGTTTGCTGGGATTGACTCGGATGTTTGACTCTGATGTTTGCTGGGATTGACTCGGATGTTTGCTGGGAATGACTCGGATGTTTGCTGGGATTGACTCGGATGTTTGACTCGGATGTTTGACTCGGATGTTTGCTGAGATTGACTCGGATGTTTGCTGGGATTGACTCGGATGTTTGACTCGGATGTTTGACTCGGATGTTTGCTGAGATTGACTCGGATGTTTGCTGGGATTGACTCGGATGTTTGACTCGGATGTTTGCTGGGATTGACTCGGATATGTGACTCGGATGTTTGTTGGGATTGACTCGGATGTGTGACTCGGATGTGTGACTCGGATGTTTGACTCGGATGTGTGACTCGGATGTGTGACTCGGATGTTTGCTGGGATTGACTCGGATGTTTGACTCGGATGTTTGCTGGGAATGACTCGGATGTTTGCTGGGATTGACTCGGATGTTTGACTCGGATGTTTGACTCGGATGTTTGACTCGGATGTTTGACTCGGATGTTTGCTGAGATTGACTCGGATGTTTGCTGGGATTGACTCGGATGTTTGACTCGGATGTTTGCTGGGATTGACTCGGATATGTGACTCGGATGTTTGTTGGGATTGACTCGGATGTGTGACTCGGATGTGTGACTCGGATGTTTGACTCGGATGTGTGACTCGGATGTGTGACTCGGATGTGTGACTCGGATGTTTGCTGGGATTGACTCGGATGTTTGACTCGGATGTTTGCTGGGAATGACTCGGATGTTTGCTGGGATTGACTCGGATGTTTGCTGGGATTGACTCGGATGTTTGCTGGGATTGACTCGGATGTTTGCTGGGATTGACTCGGATGATTGCTGGGATTGACTCGGATGTTTGACTCGGATGTTTGCTGGGATTGACTCGGATGTTTGACTCGGATGTTTGCTGGGATTGACTCGGATGTTTGCTGGGATTGACTCGGATGATTGCTGGGATTGACTCGGATGTTTGACTCGGATGATTGCTGGGATTGACTCGGATGTTTGACTCGGATGTTTGCTGGGATTGACTCGGATGTTTGACTCGGATGTTTGCTGGGATTGACTCGGATGTGTGACTCGGATGTGTGACTCGGATGTGTGACTCGGATGTGTGACTCGGATGTGTGACTCGGATGTGTGACTCGGATGTGTGACTCGGATGTGTGACTCGGATGTGTGACTCGGATGTTTGACTCGGATGTTTGACTCGGATGTTTGACTCGGATGTTTGACTCGGATGTTTGACTCGGATGTTTGACTCGGATGTTTGACTCGGATGTTTGCTGGGATTGACTCGGATGTTTGCTGGGATTGACTCGGATGTTTGCTGGGATTGACTCGGATGTTTGCTGGGATTGACTCGGATGTTTGCTGGGATTGACTCGGATGATTGCTGGGATTGACTCGGATGTTTGACTCGGATGTTTGCTGGGATTGACTCGGATGTTTGCCTCGGATGTTTGCTGGGATTGACTCGGATGTTTGCTGGGATTGACTCGGATGTTTGCTGGGATTGACTCGGATGTTTGGTGGGATTGACTCGGATGTTTGCTGGGATTGACTCGGATGTTTGCTGGGATTGACTCGGATGATTGACTCGGATGATTGACTCAGATGATTGACTCGGATGATTGACTCGGATGTTTGACTCGGATGATTGCTGGGATTGACTCGGATGTTTGACTCGGATGTTTGCCTCGGATGTTTGCTGGGATTGACTCGGATGTTTGCTGGGATTGACTCGGATGTTTGCTGGGATTGACTCGGATGTTAGCTGGGATTGACCCGTGTGTTTCTCTGTCTCAGGCCTACATGAAGATCTATCAGGGCGAAGAGCTGCCGCACCCCAAGTCCATGTTACAGGTACAGACATGTAGAAAATACTGCTTTGGCACAGTAATTTTTTGGTCAGTTGTATATTTTATCAATTTATCTGATTTATTTTTGTTCTTTTATTTTTAATGTATTATATTTGTTTATTTTTAATATTTTTCCCCAATAAACTTTTATGGCAAATGTGAAAAGCACTAAACATTTAAATATGTTCTGTTATTTTTTTCTGTTTTATTATATAATTTGTCAATTTATTTTTGTGCATTTTCTTTTAATGTATTCTATTTTAATTTTTTAATTTTTTTATTTTTGATTATTTTCCCCCTATTAACCTTTTTAAGGCAAATGTCAAAAGCACTAAACATTCTTATATATATATATATATATATATATATATAGTCAATCCCTATATATATTTTTTTATTTTTTTGTCAAAGGCAATATTCATTTTTAAATTTCCACATAGTAATGTTTTTGTTAAATTGTATATTTTATTAATTTATCTTGTTTATTTTGTTCATTTATTGTTTCTTTTTAATGTATTATTCTTTCAGTTGTTTATTTTTATTTATTTTGAATTTCCCCCTAGTAAACTTTCTAAGGCAAATGTCAAAAAATAGTTTTATCAATTAATTATTTTGTCTGTATTTATTATTTATTTAGAATTTTATTATTCTAGTTATATATATTTTACTGTTTATATTTTATTTGCATATGTTGAGTGATCCTCATGTGAATGTTGTGGTTTTGTGTGTGTGCCTCAGGCGACCGCTGAAGCCAATAACCTGGCAGCCGTAGCAGGAGCCAAAGACACGTATAACAAGAGCATGGAGCAGGTATCACACACACACACACACACACACACACACACACACACACACACACACACACACACATTACTCCTGTATCCCCCGTGTGCAGGTGTGTGGTGGAGACAAACACACACACACACACACACACACACACTCATGACTCCTGTATCCCCCGTGTGCAGGTGTGTGGTGGAGACACACACACACACACACACACACACACACACACACACACACACACACACACTCATGACTCCTGTATCCCCCGTGTGCAGGTGTGTGGTGGAGACACACACACACACACTCTCATGACTCCTGTATCCCCCGTGTGCAGGTGTGTGGTGGAGACACACACACACACACACACACACACACACACACACACACACACACACACACACACACACTCATGACTCCTGTATCCCCCGTGTGCAGGTGTGTGGCGGAGACACACACACACACACACACACACACACACCCATGACTCCTGTATCCCCCGTGTGCAGGTGTGTGGCGGAGACACACACACACACACACACACACACACACACACACACTCATGACTCCTGTATCCCCCGTGTGCAGGTGTGTGGCGGAGACACACACACTCATGACTCCTGTATCCCCCGTGTGCAGGTGTGTGGTGGAGACACACACACACACACACACACACACTCATGACTCCTGTATCCCCCGTGTGCAGGTGTGTGGTGGAGACACTCACACACACACACTCTCATGACTCCTGTATCCCCCGTGTGCAGGTGTGTGGCGGAGACACACACACACACACTCTCATGACTCCTGTATCCCCCGTGTGCAGGTGTGTGGTGGAGACACTCACACACACACACTCTCATGACTCCTGTATCCCCCGTGTGCAGGTGTGTGGCGGAGACACACACACACACACACTCATGACTCCTGTATCCCCCGTGTGCAGGTGTGTGGTGGAGACACACACACACACACACACACACACACACACACACACTCATGACTCCTGTATCCCCCGTGTGCAGGTGTGTGGCGGAGACACACACACACTCATGACTCCTGTATCCCCCGTGTGCAGGTGTGTGGCGGAGACACACACACACTCATGACTCCTGTATCCCCCGTGTGCAGGTGTGTGGCGGAGACACACACACACTCATGACTCCTGTATCCCCCGTGTGCAGGTGTGTGGCGGAGACACACACACACACACACACACACACACACACACACACACACTCATGACTCCTGTATCCCCCGTGTGCAGGCGTGTGGCGGAGACACACACACACACACACTCATGACTCCTGTATCCCCCGTGTGCAGGTGTGTGGCGGAGACACACACACACACACACACACACACACACACACACACACTCATGACTCCTGTATCCCCCGTGTGCAGGTGTGTGGCGGAGACACACACACACACACACACTCATGACTCCTGTATCCCCCGTGTGCAGGCGTGTGGCGGAGACACACACACACACACACACACACACTCATGACTCCTGTATCCCCCGTGTGCAGGTGTGTGGCGGAGACACACACACACACACACACACACTCATGACTCCTGTATCCCCCGTGTGCAGGCGTGTGGCGGAGACACACACACACACACACACACACACACACACACTCATGACTCCTGTATCCCCCGTGTGCAGGTGTGTGGCGGAGAAAAACCCTACCTGGCTCCGGCTGATCTGGAGCGACGGCACATCGAGCTGAAGCAGACGTGTGTGTGTCAGTTCCGCGCGGTGAAGAAGATGGGCGGCGAGGACTTCTGCCGCCGCTATCAGGACCAGCTGGAGCAGGAGCTCGACGACGCCTACGCTAACTTTCTCAAACACAACGAAGGAAAGAACATTTTCTTCGCGGCGCGCACGCCCGCCACGCTCTTCGCCGTGATGTTCGTGATGTACGTGGTGTCTGTGGTGACGGGCTTTGTGGGTATAAACTCTGTGGCGGTGGTGTGTAACGTGACGATGGGCGTAGCGCTGGTGTCGCTGTGCATCTGGGCATACGTCAAATACTCAGGAGAGTTCCGAGAGGTGGGCAGCTTCATCGACGGCGTGGCGGAAACCCTGTGGGAACAGGTGCGTAACACACACTTCCTCCTGATACAAACACTGATCTCTGTCTGGAAGACTCTTATTCTGTAGTTTCCTCTTTTCCCCTCTCACCTGTAGCGCTCGTCCATTTTTTTTTTTCTTTTTTTCAAAATTTATTCATTTAAAATGTTTGTTGTATATTATATTTATTTTATTTAATTATTGTTTTATATTATTTTATAGTAAAAAGTATAGATAGATACAAGGCAGGTGTCAATAGCACTAACAATTTTTAAATTTTCACCTTGTAATTGTTTGTATTATATTATTTAATCTGAATTTTTGTTTTTCATTCTAATTTTTTATTTATTTTATATACATAATCATATTACATATATACACGTATATACATTTTTTTAATCTGTTTATTCAATTTATTTTTAATTTAATTTATTTTGAATATTTTTCTCCTGTAAACTTTCTTTTGTTGTATATTTTATTCAATCCGCAAAATCTTAATTATGTTTTCTGATTATTATTATTATTTTATGCTTTTATTTATGATTTACTTGTAGTATTTCCTCAGTATACTTTCTACGGAAGGTGTTAAGCACTAAACATTTTTAAAAAATTGCAACACTCTCCTGGCCTTATAAGACACTTATTCTGTAGTTTCCTCTCTTCCCCTCTCTATTTTTATTTTTTTTCATCATGTCAGATTAAGGTTATATTAGAAGTGAATAGAATTTAGATTTATTTTCAACTTTCTAATGCAGGTGTCAAAACATTTACATTTTCATATTGTAATTGGTTCTGTTATATTGTATATTTAATTGATTTAGTAATTTTTTTTATGTTGTACATTATATTTATTTTAATTTAATTTTTATTATTTATTCATTTTTTGTTTTATAATATTTTATAGTAAAACGTAGTAAAAAGGCAGGTGTCAATAGCACTAACAATTTGTAATTTTTCACCTTGATATTGTTTCTATTATATTTGATCAATTATTTTGTGTTTTTCTCCAGTAAACTTTCTACTGTTGTATATTTTATTAAATTATTTTAACTTTGTATTCAGATTTCATTATTATTATTTTATATGATTTATTAAAAATGTTCCCTAGTAAACTTTCTACAGGCATGGCAAGCACTAAACATCTTTAGAATTTTCACTGTTTTTCTGTTATATATATATATATATATATATATATATATATATATATTTTTTTTTTTTTCATTATTAATTTACACTGAAGAGCTTCAAAACCAACCACACGTTTCATTTCCTACTTGAAAATCCTTTTTTTTATCTTTCAGAATACCCTTCCTCATGTATCATATTTTCATCTTAACGTTAAGAAAATTCGTTTTCAAATGAACATGCAGCTGTTAGCAGGAGTTGTGTGTGTGTGTGTGTGTGTGTGTGTGTGTGAGAGTGTGTGTGTCTGTCTCTATAACGTCTCGCTCTCTTCTCATTCATGCTCACACAGAGGACGCCGAGGAAGGTGAGACGTGACCTCTTGATTTAAATCACACGAGTGTGTGTGTGTGTGCGCGTGTGTGTGTGTGCGTGCGTGCGTGGTACTAACACTCATCCCTCGTTTTAGGTCTTATCCAAACTTTTTGAAGTTGCCAGGAGCAAAGTGCCGCTGAGCGCCCTGATGCCGACGCAGCGACAGAGACTGTCATCAAACAACAACATCAAGAAGAGGAACTAGCGGTTTTACTAGCGTCACGTTTTGAAGAAACCAATGCGCCGTGAACACACTCGACACGTTCACCCTCTTCTGTCGCACTCGGGCCGAGGATTCTGGGGGTTTTGCGGGGTCTTTCACCAGGTTTCCTCTTTCTCATGTCATTCCCACGCTGTATGTGTTCATGGAGAAGCGTTCGGCCTCTGGAAGAGGACCTAGTTGAGAACGCTGAACCGCTCCAGTGATTTGTGTCTGCTGTACAGATGAACTTTCTCCGGCTTCGATCATTCCACCCAGATGTGTTTTCCTGTACAGATTAGGATTTTAAGCTGGTCACGTGTAGGGCATGTTGTTGTGTGAGATCTGTGTGTAACTCCAGGTTTTCGACACTCTTCTGTTGAAGCGGGAAAAACGATGGTTTCATGTTTATCTGCAGGAATGCTTTTGTGATTTTGTGTCCATGTTGGACACACACACTCAAACCCACACACACACTCACACACACACACACACACACACACTCACACACACACACACACACACACACACACACACACACACTCACACACACTTAGTTTTATACTGTCTTCATTCATGCCATCTGCCTTGGGCATCATGATTCTGGAATGTTTCATTATTTTTCACTTATAATTGTTTCTTTAATTTATTTTTCAATTTGATTAAAATGAATCACTGTACATTTACGTGTCGATTGTGTTTGTGTTTGATGAGATTCACTTGAGGACAGTGTAAATGTTTTAATAAACTGGACCTTTTTTATTTTTATTTGCTTGCTTGAACAAGACAGATTTAGATTGTTATTATATAATTTTTCGACCACTTTGTCGCTTCAAAAAGTTCATAAAGAGATTGTTAAACTATTCGATAAGAATTAAGCAATTTAGTCCACATTTTTTGAAGAAATTCAATCGTTTTATGATTAACAGATTGAATTTAGGCTTCATTTGTTTTCCAAAGATGAACAAAAGTCTTACATGGTTTGTCATTTTATTGACATTTTTTTTTTCATTTTTGGGTGAACTATCCCTTTAAATGTATTTATTAATTTATAAGTTTTTCATTTTGAATTGGAAATATTTGCATAATCCTGTGCATGATTCATGTAATTCATAAATGAATTTGACGAGACAAGAAACATAGCTATCGAAAATGTTTAAGCTAACATTCCCATTAAGTTATGAAAATGTTATTTCTTAATTCTCTCTGAACCAGTTTTTAAATGTTGTTTTAAAAAAAAATGTCTTGGTTGATGAGAAATTTGTTGACCCAACAATGTGTATGTAGACTATAAAGTGCAAAATAAAATATATTTTTTTCAACAGGTAGGAAATAGGATAGAATTGCACTGTTGATTGTAATTAAAACCGCAAACAGATAACATTAATGGAAATTATTTAAAAATATTCTAACTCTTTTTGTTCAAAATTAACATTTACATAATTTTTTATCAATCCTTCCAAAACGTGTTTTTTATTACCCTGATTCACTATTATAAGTGTTTATTGACCTGTCGGGATGGTTTTGGCGGGAAATTGCGTACATGTGTGTCTCGTCATATAACAACCCATAATAAACACAGAACAGAGGAGAGATATAAATGTTTTTATTACTCAACAGGAGAGTAAGTGTTTTATTGAACAGATAAACTGTCACATGTGTCTCTAACAGAGTTCACTGTAAAACCTTTATGTATCGTGAAGATTATTTCATTATGGTTGCTTCAGCTCATGTGCAGGAGTTTGTTTTGAATAGTTCCGTGTCTATAAATGGGTAAAACTACAGTATCTTGAGATCCTTTAGCCTAAACTGGTTACATCTGAAGCCTATAGTGAATGTTTTATGAGCAGAAGGATAATATCTCTTTTATCTTTTAGTTATGAGAAAGAATCATATTCATCCGTACAGTCACTCAGAGCCGAAGCACAACCGGAACTATGTTCTTCCGCAAGACAATGCATGCAGTTTGTGTTATACTCATAGCAGGTTATACTTAGCAGCGTTCTGTTATGTAAGGGTTAATGCCCGACGAGGTGTCCATTGTCAGGTATTAAAAATATGGACGACGGCGAGGCGTGAACCGTCAGACACGCAGCGGAGGGTTTTACCTCCAATAATTTTAACCTATAATTAAAATACACAAGTAGGCATAGTTTTTTTTACAACACAAAACAAGTTCAAATAAGTTAAGATTTATTACATGGCTTGGTTGAACTCTAATGTAGAATGAGGTCTGTTATTTCTTGTTATACTATGGTCTGGGTGAGTACTGGATTCTGATTGGCTGCAGGGTGTCAATTAAAAAGTGATAGAGGACACGTAGTAAAGGAGTTCTGGTGAAAATGACCGTTTACCGTTCGAAATTAATAAATAAACACGCTGGCTAAATCAGCATTAATTGTTTTATGTGTAATAAAATAAAATAAACTATGTCTATTGCCTACCTGTGTGTTTTAATTATAGGTTAAAAAACGAAAGTGTAACGCCCATGGCTAGACAAGCCTAACTTACATTAAAAAAATACGTTAACTTTCTGGCTCGTAAGTTAGCTAAACTGAAGGGTTCTAGCTGAGCGGACTATAAAAATCTCCGGTTGCGAAATAAACCGTCAGGCGTAACCAGGGTAACCAAGTTATTGTAAGTAAAAAAACTTTAGGAGGTAAAAACCTCCGCTGCGCGTCGGACGGTTCACGCCTGACAACGCCCCCCTTTAAAAATAATGAGTATTTATTTAACTAAACAAAAATACTCTTATAGTCACTCCAAAACTTCAACAAGGAAATTATGACTTGAACTGTAATAAATTGTTTATACAAATGCTACAAATACAAAGAACGTTCAAGGATATTTCAATCATCCTACATAGTTGCATTGTACAAATACATTTTATCCGACTATGTAACTTGTAGTAGATAAGTGACAATTACTACCACCACTACTATTATTAATAATTAGGCTGCTACAAGGGGGGGTTCGGGGGCATGCTCCCCCGTAAGAACATTTTGTGCATTTTAATGTTAAATTCATCAATCTGGTGCACTTTGAGAGTTCAAAATTATAAGCTCCAACCCATATTCAGTGTTCAAATTAAACAAAGAAAAATTCAAACCTCTTTTAGTTAGTGTCTGTCTACATTACATAATAATAGTTATAATATTAATCCCATGATAATACTCATATATTGTAAAACAATGCACTGAAAAATAAAGGAAACTTTCATAAGTTTTGTACTAATTTCTATACTAATATAAAGAGTATTTTTCTATACTTCACATTAAAGATGTGATTGGGCCAGCCCAGTGTCAATCAAGAAAACAACCAATGATCCGCTGATCTACGCGTTTCATGCGGTGTCAGATAAAAAGCTAACGCTGACTTTTTTATGACTTATTTCTATTTTAGCCCCCGGACGCTTTTTTGCTTCATCCATCAATTTCGACGACAACTCTACTCTATCTTAACTTATTCATATTATGTAATACTTATTACTTGGTTTGGTTGAATTCTAATGTAGAAAGCGGTCTGTTATTTCTTGATAATAGACCTCTGCTAAGTATAACACTCCGTTGCCATGAAAAACAGAGCGTTGCCATGGACAGAGTTCAGAGACTGAACGGACTATTTTCTTTAGCGGAAGCAATACAATCGATTTTAAATCAATAAACTCCTCTTTAAATCAATATTTTGTGTCAAATTATTGATTTATTTAGTAGGTAGCCATGTAATAAGCGGGATAATGTAGAGCGAGGCGATTGTTATCGCGAATACACATTTAAAAGAAAACTAATAGTAGATTTCAGATGAGCTCAACATTAAAAGCTGGAAATGAAGCTGACAAGACGAGCCTCTGAAGAGACGTGTAGTTTGAATAGTTCTTCTATTTATTTTTAATCTGTGTCTTTTACTCGAGCACAGCTTCGAGAAACACGCTTTCTGCTCTTTTCTCACGCAGATTTACTGAGATAAACCAGGAGTGAGGCCTCCAGTGTTTTACTGAGAAAAACATGAACAGATAACAGACAGAATCAAACTCACAGAGAAAGATGTCTAATGTTCTCAGAAATACAACTGAAAGTGAAGGAAAACAAAGCAAATCTAGAACTCTTTGTCTTTCTTTTCTTACCATATAAACCCCCGAATACAAACTCACTCATTAATCACAAACAATCATTCATATTCTTTCACACATACAATATTTCACTCTCACATAATCTCTAGAAGGACAAACTGACGGGTTTAGAAAGAACAATTAGACCGACATTTTCATCTATTGAAGCTCAAAATGCACAACAAAATATAAAGTAATATAATAAGATATATACTTAAAAGTATATATATATATATATATATATATATATATATATATATATATATATATATATATATATATATATATATATATATATATATATATATGTATATATACATAATATCATTATAAAATGCTTACCGTGTTGAAAACAGTAGTTTACAATTTTTTCTGTGATGAATAGAAAGTTCAAAAGAACAGCATTAGCCTAATCTAAAATAGAATCTTTTGTAACATTATAAACTACCATTCAAATGTTTTTTTTTGTTAAAGAAATTACTTTATTTCAGCAAAGACACATTAAATTGATCAAAAGTGAAAGTAAAGACATTTGTAATGTAACAAAAGACTGTTTCAAATACATGCTTTTCTTTTGAACTTTCAATTCATGAAGGAATCCTGAAAGAAAATGTTACACAACTGTTTTCAACACTGATAATAATAATCATAAATTACACTTTACTATATATTCACATAGAAAACATCTGTTTTAAATTGTAAAAATATTTAACTGTTTTTACTGTATTATTGATCAAATAAATGCAGCTTTGATAAGTAGAAGAGACTCGTATAAAAAAAAACAATTAAAAATCATTTTGATCGGTAGTGTGTATATACTACACGTGTAAATCATAGCACCCTTACTTTTGTGTAACATTATTACGGTAATATTATTCGAGGTCTACGTCAGCAGCGCCGCTCCACTTTGACCCGTGACGTACCGGAAGTTTGCGCGTGACGTTATCCGTCTTTGTCCAGCACAGGAGCAGCTAAACGGTGTTGAAATGAATCCTGAATAACACAGAATGTGAAGCCAGCGATATTTCACACAGTGATTCCCCACAGACTCGTCAGTTTCTGTGAAGATGTGCGATCTGAGCTCAGCGCTCACTGAAGAGGGCTGGTGAGTCTTTACTGAGTGCTAACGGCTAACATGCTAATGATGCTAACTCATGTTTACATTCGTTTACTCACTCCGTTTGACTTTTAGCAGGAGTTTATAAGTTCATTTAATATCACTTCATTAGTTTATTTCATTGTGTCTGGCTGTTAGGTGCCGATAGCGACTAAATGATTAGCACGATGTTCAACATTTGTTAACTGCTAATCTATTACCAGTCAATTATTAATATATATATACTATATATGTCATGTCTGATATTTTAATAATCAGCTGATGAAGATTCTAATCGATAATCTTGTAATCAGTCCGAACTGTCACGCCAACTTTCACAATCTGCATTAATTAAACACGTCACAAGAACAATTAACAGCGTCTTTCAGTATTTAGTGTTGATGTTTATTAATGTGTTCAGAGCTGGAGTTCACTTCCTTTAGATCTCACACTTGCCTGTGTGTTATATTGAACTACCATGGTATCCAGTGCTAATACCATAGTACTTTGATGCATTGGTGTTTATCATTTACATTACTATGGTAAAACTCATGGCCTTTAAAGATATGTATTGTAATTGAAATCTACAGATGCAAATAGATAAAATGCAATAAAATAAATGCAAACATGTGTATTTTAGATTATCTTTCCAGAAGTTATGAAAGCAATATAGTCCAAAACTGAACAGTGCATAAAAAAACCCAGTGGATTTGCCTTAAAAAATATGTTTTTGTCATTGTAAATTTTCTGTTAGTGTCACTAGATAGATAAATATGATGACATGGCTTGGGATGGGTGAGTCAATTATGGGATAATTTTCATTTTTGGGTGAACTAACTCTTTAAATCTTAAATGATACACGAGCTAGGTCAAAAGTAGTCTGAATACAGGTTGCACGAGGATGATTATGTCTGCGGCGTCAAATTATTAACATAAATCAAACTCTAAATCCACACTTTTCTTCACAGGTACCTTACAGATGAAGGAATAGAGGAGTGTAAAAGTTCTTCAGAGAAGGAGAAAACATCACTGACTGACATCATCCAAGCAGCGTTAAATGTAAGACTGATATTTGACATTATTTTCATTATATTCAAAAGTCTCACTTTTATAAACCAGTTGAGTTTCTTTGTCTATTTATGGTGATGTATAGTGGGGTTTCGGCTCTCCATAGAAGCCGCCACACCTTGATAAACAGAACACAAATAATACAAGCATTATATAATCCACAGAATGATCTGAGACCCATAGGAAAGAGCTTTCTGCCGGCGGACATCAACAGTGGCCGAATAGAAAAGGTATTAAAGTGAACTGACTTGACTTATGTTGACCATTAAAAAATGGATAGGATTTTTCCATTGGATTTAAGCTAAAAATCCAAAATAACGCATGGATAAATGACACTAAATAGACTTCATGCACTGGCTATTGCTGCCCACACGATGGCGCTGTTATCAAACAGAACATCAGCAGGACTCAATGGAAATAAATGTTAAAAGGGTATAAATAAGGTAAAAGAGAACATTAATTTGACCAAAAGTACATGATGATTCTGCTGAATAATGACTGTGAGCTGCATTTTTCTGTAACTGTTGCGGATTGCCCCGCTGAAAACTGGTGGATTATATTATTGACCGCAGCAGAACTCTGGTCAGGGAGTCATCAGAAAGAGTTTAGCCGTTTATTGCACAAGAGTGACCATGTACACAGTGTACTTGAGGTAGTTTCTGAAATAAATAATATAACAGAAATAAATATTCACTGTCTAAAATTATTCATCAACTTAAGAGATTGCAAACTCAAATATTAACATCTCTGTAAAGTGCACTATGAAATATAAATCAAGAAATATATTAGTATGAGTCTGTAATAACAAACTGCATAATGTAATGACCTTGACAAAACACCAGAATATGGATTATAGAAATGGGACTGTCTCATTAATACAGGCAGTGATAAATGACAACCAGTGAAAGATATTATCCACGGAGAAATTCACTTCAAGGATATAACTAGTAAACATGAACAATACGAGCCGCAATGCTAGCGGGATGATCCGCTCGTTAAACAGGATCAAATTACACTAAGAAAGATCGCTAAACATCACCTACACCACAAACATGGTCTAGCTTAGCGCAGATGGGATACAGCGTGACAATCTGTGTTATTAACAATATACATAGAGGGAAAACTTACTTTGACACAAACTTTCTCTTGCACATAAACACTGCCCATGAATACGTGCACGTGCGTAGCTTAGTGAATAGGCAATTACACTAAGTCCGTACGTGCTGAGAACTCTGCACTACATTATTTGCGTACAACGCAACTTAAAATGTCACACACGTAACCACTTAATATCTAAAGGGAGAGAATTCACAACAGTAACAACAAATGAAACCCTGGATGCATTACATTTTAGCTTAGCGTTTTTTCTGTGTATGATGAGATCCGTGTGTTTCTCCCACAGCTGGAGGGTCCGTGTGTCCTTCAGGTGCAGAAGATTCGTAATGTCGCTGCTGCTAAAGACCACGAGGAGTCGCAGGCGGCCCCCAGAATGCTTCGTGTTCACATGACAGATGGACACACATTGTGCACTGGCCTTGAGTTTAAACATCTGTCCAAATTCAGGTACAGCTCATGTGTGTCTGTGGATATTTGCATCTGGGGTAGTTAATGAATCCTTGCTGAATAACAGCATTCATTTCTTTCAAAAGATGGCAAACTTTTGAACACTAGTGTCCTGTGTCTACACCAATACTGCCTGTTATTTAAAAGAAGTGTGTGAAACAGTATGCGACATGCAGCGTTAAATAATCAAACAGTAGTATGGTGCATTGTGGTTACATGACCTCATTATGTTGCATGTTTAATTCAGCAATTGGCATCGTTATCGTGTCTTGTATTTTGATTTAAAGTCGTGTAATGTGTCATGGCAGTCGGATTAAATAAACAGGGTTTGTACAAAGCGCTTAAAGTACTTGAAATTTAAGTCCTGGAAAACCCTTGAAAACAGCCATTTTTATGACGAGGTACTTGAAAAGTGCTTGACATATTAAAATACAATATATATGAAATTAT
This sequence comes from Meda fulgida, assembly GCA_030578275.1. NCBI lineage: Eukaryota > Metazoa > Chordata > Actinopteri > Cypriniformes > Leuciscidae > Meda > Meda fulgida. Next base: position 1,458,294 of record CM060626.1, read on the forward strand.
TTATTTTTTTCTAAAAAAAAAAAAATTCTTTTCATGCAAAATGAACTACATAAACCCCCATCAGACCTTTTCTCGATACGAAGTAGGCCAACGCCAACATTATAATATAAAATATTATTTATTGAACAATAATAGCCATTATAAACTTTCTATTTAATATATATTATTAAATATGTTGTATTTTAGATGCCTTATATCTGTAATTTGAGTTAAAGAAATCCTAAAGATACTGTTTGATACGCGCAATCTCTGATTGTTGTCCTTGAAAACCAAAAAAGTAGTGCTTGAAAAGTCCTGGAATTTATTTTTACAGCTTCTGTACGAACCCTGCATAGAGAAAGAGATGTTAAAAATAGTGCCTGATGTTACTTCATGTAATGCAATATCAAGTGCATTGCATTGTGGGATGCTGAACTCTATGTAGTTCCAGTGCACATTTATGCTTACTTTGCACACTTCAGAAATAGTGTGCAATCTGTTCCCATGGAATTCTGTAGAAAGTCCTGCACATTCCCTCCTCCTCACATGATGCCTTATTAGATATTTTGGCTAATTTGATCAAGCCTTTTGATTTCAAACGTCAAGATTTGGCAAGTAACTGCGATATAAACTTGAGAGAATTTCCCTCTCTCACTTCTTGTGACTGTAAAATGTAGTACCTCAGATATTTAATTGAAGCACGTCTAATTGGACGGGGGTAATTTAATGAAATAATGTCTCGGCCCGTCAGACACGGTGAAGTGGCCCATAATGAGGCCAAAAACCCAGACTTTGATTAAACGTAGCTCTTAATATGATAAGAGGTTCTGTAATTGCCTGGAGTCAGAAGACGGAGGTTTTGATGTAGTGGAGAGCTGCATAGAAAAGGCTTTTCTGCCACAGACACTGAATTGACGTTCCCGGTTTTACAGAGTCATCCAGGTTTGTGTCACTGCGTTGCTTTTAATGTTTTTCAGGCTCATTTTCTCCTTCACACGCGCAGACACACACGCGCAGACACACGCGCAGACACACACGCGCAGACACACACGCGCAGACACACACGCGCAGACACACGCGCAGACACACGCGCAGACACACGCGCAGACACACGCGCAGACACACGCGCAGACAGACACGCAGACAGACACGCAGACAGACACGCAGACAGACACGCAGACAGACACGCAGACAGACACGCAGACAGACACGCCGACAGACACGCCGACAGACACGCCGACAGACACGCAGACCGACAGACACGCAGACCGACAGACACGCAGACCGACAGACACGCAGACCGACAGACACGCAGACCGACAGACACGCAGACAGACAG
>CM060626.1:1472111-1477111 GCA_030578275.1 Meda fulgida
TCCCACCAATCCCACGCCTCCATTCCTGGTGGCCGTCGGCCAGCAACTACAGGTGGAGACTGTGTTGTTGTGCCGTTTGAAGAACAGAGCGCTCTTTATTCATCTGTTCCTTCGCTCGCTCTCTCTACATCTAACATACAGAATGAAACTGTTCATTAGAACTCAAAGGCTTCTTCTTTTCCTTTCAGAATTCATGCATTATTGCAACATGTGTATGACGGCAGTGCACGCTTATAAAGTGTAGTTTGACCTTAGTTATTTACATTAGGAAGACGATGCTTAATGCATAAAAATAATGCAAATCAAGTTTTTAATGTTGTTTATATGTCTGTGTGGTGTTTTTAGCATGCTTTAAGACAAACCATGTGTAAAGTCATCAGTCATGTGACCAATCGCGTCAGAAGGGGGCGGGGCTTTCTCCACTGACTGTCTCTGATGTTTGTTGCTGATGTTTAGAAGGCAGCTGTGACTCTGAGATGGAGAACGGGAACATGTTTGTGTGACATTAGCAACACATTATTAGCAGTTTGATAACGTAGTCGAGCCAAAGGCTAATTATCAATCATGGTTATGTGAGTGTCCGACATTGTGTGAAGCGCATCATGATTCATTATCTTGTAGACGATCCTGTATAATTCACTCTTCCTCCTCTTCTTCAATCAGTTTCTGGTTCAAACATATTTGGCTGAATTAAACCAGTATTTCCACTTACAGTTGACCGTTCGCAAAGACCCGCCCCCTTTGGTTACTGTTGCTATGTCCGACAAGCCACGCCCCTCTCACGCCACATGATCTCACGCAGTGAAAAACACATCGCGGAGCAGAGGACACTGACAACACACTGAGACAGGACAGACCAGCTTACTTTTAATATGAAACAAAGTCTCCACTTTCAAATTTGGTCATTTTTTTTAAAGAAATTTAAACAATAAATACCGTTTCGTGGCTCTTTAATGTGTCGTGACAGATCACTAGAGCCTCAGTTAAAGCTTCTCCTGAACATTTATATCTCATTCTCATTTATAGCATCAAATAAACATGAAAGAACACCAGAAGGAATGTTGTTTTAACCGTGGAAAGACGTCGGTACACCGTTATTCAAGTTCCAATCCTCCAACGGTAATCTACTAACTCTCGTAGATTAGATTCAGCAGATGGCGGATTATGATTGGTCAGACCGCCTGTCATTCAAATCCCTGCGAAGGGTCAATTGTGTCGTGTTTACTACAGTTGAGGAGTGGATCAGGTAATCCGAGCTGCTGTGAGTGAGTGGAGGCGGGGACTCATTTGCATATTCATGAAGCAAGGGTGTCGAGTTACATTCAAGATGTTTTAAGGCATGAAGAAACTATTTTCACAGGAATTTTAAATGAATAAAATCTTTATAACTTCAGTTTGGTGTTTCAAATGATTATTTCACCTTCGAATGAAAGTGTATCTGTTTGAATGAACCGAAGCATTGTACTGGAACAAGCAGTGTTGTGTGTGACGGCTCCAGGGGTCGGGTCGTGTCGGCTCAGTTTCGGGGTCAGGAAAGTCTGTAATTGCTATCGTGTGATTCCTGTCGAACTCCTCGGGCTCTTCTAACGAGAGATCGCCTGTGTTCTTGAGGGCGACTTTATTTGCCGTGTATTTTTAGCAGGAGCTTCTTCTGCAGTGCAGAGCGTTGCATTAACATTTGATCAGGGAGCACACATTTGAGGAAATAAGCCTGCGTTTTGGAAAATTCCCTGCTCCACTTCTCTCCTCGGGGTATTAGAGTGTTTGTGAGGGCAAAATAGAGTTTCTGACTCTTCCTCTCTCTCTCAATCCATCCCTTCTCCCCCTCCTTTAATCTTTAATTAAAGTCAAACAGCCAGTTCTTAATCCCAACTTACTTTAAATGCCCCACACTTACTAAAGCTGAAACACATCACAGAAAAAAACCCCTGATTGACAACCAGGAAATAAGCAAGTAAAGCAGAGAAATGCAATTATGAATTTTAAATTCTCTCACCACCGCTTTCTGGAAAGACATTGCAGACGCAAATAAGGAAAATTGACCTATTTTGGGGTCTCTTAAAAAATCTCCTGCTCACATTTTACACCGTAATCAAAAGGAAAATATATTGGTACTTATCATACAGACTTATTAAGGCTGTGACTTCTCTTCATTTCAAATATGCACACTCTCCTCCCAAATTCTTATTTAATGAGAATAAAGCTGTAATGCAGTAATGAGAATGCAATTTGTGTGGAAAATGTTTTGCAGATCTTAATGTTTGCAAAAATACTAGCCATTGCTTTTTTTCTTTGAAATACTGTATGATTTTTAATTTTTCTTATTTTTATTTTTTTATTTTTATGACCTGGAAAGTGGGGTCAGTTAGAGTTTGTTCTTGTTGTAAGAAATTAATACTTTGATTCAGCAAGGACACATTAAAGTGATCAAACGTGACAGTAAAGAATTAAACATTGTTACAAAAAAAATATATTTTCCTTTGAAATTTCTATTAATCAAAGAAATAATATTTTAAAAGTTTATTAAAAAAATGTTTTCTGTTTTCAACATTGCTAATAATCATAAATGTTTCTTGAGCATCAGATCATCATATTCTCCTGATTTCTGAAGGATCATGTGACACTGAAGACTGGAGTAATGATGCTGAAACTCAGCTTTGATCACAGGAATAAATTACACTTTACTAGATATTCACATAGAAAACAGCTGATTTACATTATAATAATATGTCACAATTTTTACTGTATTTGTGATCAAATAAACACAGCCTTGCTGAGCAGAAGAGACTCTTCCAATAAATCACATTGATTCCATACGTCTGATCACTAGTGTAGTTTATGGTAATCTTCTCCATTATGTGTGATTCTCACTCCTAAATGACTCAAACAGAAGATCTGATCATATAAACATCATAAGATGTTATTCTGCATGCGTTTGTCAGTTTGCAACACACACACACAAACACACACACACAAAAGCTGTCGCATGCAAAAACATCTTCCCAACTTCGGTGTCACTCAGTTTATTTAAAAAGAAGTGATTGATTTTTACCTCTGCTGTTGTTCAATGATCGATCCACTTTAATTTGATTTCTGCTCCACTTTCAGTCTGAACACGCCGCCTGGAACCAAAGTGAAGCTCCTGGGGGCCGTTCAGGTTAAGAACGGCATTCTGCTATTGGACGATTCCAAGATCTCCGTCCTCGGAGGCGAGGTGGATCACATGATTGAGAAGTGGGAGTTTCAGAGGGTGAGATGCATCATTTACATGTATGCGTTTAGCAGACGCGTTTATCCAAAGCGACTTGCATTGCATTTCAAGGAACACATTTACATTCTTATCAGTTCTTGCTTTCCCTGGGAATCGAACCCATGACCATGGCGTTGCAAGCGCCAGAGCTCCACTGTTTGAGCTCCAGGATCTAAATCTACCGTTTTCTCTCTTTTAATATGAATGTATTTAGATAATATGATGCAGTTTAATGGAGACGTTGTAGGAAACTGTTTTTTTTTCTTCTTGCCTCTATTAAATAAAGGTTCACTCTACTATGTGTAATGATCATGCTAATTTCATTTGTAATATGTCTATGAGTTTATCAATTTTACCCGTCCTTTTAATAATATAATAAAATGTTTATTTTTTATAGCCTAAGGTTGCTTCACAAAATAATACAAACAGTTGACAGATAAAGAGACAAGCAATCTGCTTATTATAACAATCAAACAAGCAGAAAAAAGAAAGAAAGAAAGAAAAGCAGATGGAGACAACCAATAACTACAATTAATTATTACGATAAAGTATATTTATGACATAAAAAATGAAAAAGTGGAAGACAGAGAAATAGAGAGGAAAATGATCTACTGAGCATGGTGAATGGATGAGTTTTAGATGCCTTTTTAATGACATCAGCACATGGAGCTCAGCCAATCACAACAGAGGAAATTTACATATAGAATTCTTAAATATACTGTAGCACAAACTAATGGTTTTAATTCACAATTTCAGAAAGTGGGTGTAAAATTATGAAACTAAACTAAAACTAAATCACAAACTAAATGTTTTTAGTGCAAGAAACCTTGACTAACATTTTAAGTGGGCTCTAGGGAGAAATGAAGAGATGCAAAAGTGTAAAATATTGAAAAATGAAAATATGCCCTTTCTAAAGGTTGTCTTCATTAAAAGTTGAGAAACCGAAGCCGCGGTGTCAAGCAGAAACAGCAGTGCCTGTAGCCATCTGCTAATATCACGTTTCAGCGCAGTGATGGATGACACACGGGCAACAGATGATTTATTTTAATTATCAATCAAAGCCAGAAAGCACAAGACACTTTTCTTTATTCATCTTGATGGGTAAATGACTTCAGTCCAAAGATTTTTCCCCCCTCTCTGGATTCTCTATATTCACATACAGTCAAACCAAAAATTATTCAGACACCAGATATAATTTCTTACATTTTTTGGACATTATAGTTCACTTATGTAAGTGAGGAGAGCAAAATAAAGTAAACTGTGACATATTATACACAATAACTCTTCATACAGCGACTACCAGTGACATTTATTAAAATTTAGGACTAAAAATGATCCAGACACTTTGAGCTGATCATGTTTTCTTCAGTGTTTTTCTGTAATTAATGCTCTTTTTACACACAGACTGAACAACATGAAGCATTGCTTGCTCACTGGTGGAGCTAAACTGGTATTCTCTAAATGTGTAGTTAAATTTAACAGATATTCAACATAATTCATGTGTGAGAGTCTAACAGAAGGACGCACAACACCAGTGATATTATCAACATTTTCTAAACTATAGTGAATAAACGGTGATAATGTGAGAAATGTTGAAGGTGTCTGAATACATGTGTGTTTGACTGAATATCTGATGAAATCTTCGACTTTTTCTTCTGAAAGAGCCTGGCGAAGCACAACCGCAGAAACATCGGTGCAGAAGGTGGACCTCCTCCCTTCGTTCCCTTCGGACAGGTCAGCACTCGACTCT
>CM060626.1:1479611-1494611 GCA_030578275.1 Meda fulgida
AGTGTAGTGTACATATAACCCTCAGATTTCAGCATTTTACAGAATTTACTCTTTCACAATGATATTGGCATTTCAATTCAGAATAAATATCGTTTCCATCCCCTGCAACAAAAAAGCACCTTTTGATAATGAAATATTGATGCATTAAAGCAGTATTTAATTGAATTTGTTCATTCTCATGAGTGTATCCTCAGGCCATGGGAGAACGTAATATTCTCCGATATTTAATTAAGAAATGTTTGATTTCGAGTATGTAATTATGAATGTAACGTGATAAGTGAACTCTTTGCCTCTGCAGCACCTGGACTGTGTTTCAAAACCCAGCTTGATTTGAGTACAAAACACACTCATGATGTCCAGAATTGTTGTTCTTTGTGCTATAGTTGTGTGTATTAATGGAAGAAATCTGATCTTCTAATGCAGGAGTTGCATCAGTGTTTTGTGTTTTCATAATGCTGTTTTCTTCTAGACGCGTACGTTTGGTGGTGGAGGCAATGCCGGAGGAAACCTTGCCAATCCAGGATCCTCCTACAGGAGTCGAGACTCCTATCAAAGAAGAAGAGAGGAGCGAGAAAAGCCCTGGACGGAGAACAAGGCAGAGGGAGTTTACAGAGATCTGGTAAGATGCAAAGATCATTATAAAAATAAATGGTGTTTTGTCAGCATTTTTAAAGTTGAAATGAACAGTAAAAAGTGAAGATCCAAATAGACTGAACACTCACTATTATTTAAGCCTTTGTATCATAACATCATTTTGGACTTTAGTGTTGTTGCACAGATAAGTAGCGTCATTTTATTGATGTTTTTCTCTTCTGCTCAGCAAGGCTGCATTTATTTGATCAAAAATACAGTAAAAATACTGAAATATTATTGTAATGTAAATCAGCAGTTTTCTATGTGAATATCTAGTAAAGTGTAATTTATTCCTGTGATCAAAGCTGAGTTTCAGCATCATTACTCCAGTCTTCAGTGTCACATGACCCTTCAGAAATCAGGAGAATATGATGATTTAATGATTTTCTAATTATTATCAGTGTTGAAAACGGTTGTGCTGCTATTTTGGGGAAAACTGATGCATTTTGGTAACACATTGCCATAAGGTTTCATTAGTTAACATAAACTAACAATGAACAATACTCCTACAGCATTTATTAATCTTAGTTCATGTTCATTTCAACATTTACTAATACATTGTTAAAATCAAAAGTTGTATTTGTTAACAATAATGCACCGTGAACTAACATGAGCAAACAATGAACAGCTGGATTTTTATTAACTAACATTAATAAATCCTGTAACAAATGCATTGCTCATTGTTAGTTAATACATTAAATGAAGCCTTATTGTAAATTGTCACTTTTGATTGATTTAATGTGTCCTCGCTGAATACTGAATAAAACTATTTCTTTAAAAAAATGACATGAAGGCACTGCTAATATTCTACTGTGTTTCTTAAATAACAATCCGTAAAAACATCTGAAGTGCCCAAAAATTGTATGATGGGCTTTTATTGATAATTATATTCCATTATTTTCTTCTAATGCCAGTAGAGGAGCAAGTAAATGCCATCTCTGAATAAAAGATCAGTAGATGTGCTTTTCTGTTCTGTTTTATTGTTGTACTCCAGAAGTGCTCCGCATGTTTTTTTGACCCTGCTTGATGGATCTGAATGCAATGCTCGATGACCCTTAAGTTCATCGAATTCCCTTTCTGCTGTTTCATGCATGTTTGCTGCTGTCTGTTCAAGGTTGATGAGCGAGCTTTGAGGGACATCATGGAGATGGGCTTCAACCGTGAGGCGGCCAGACAAGCCCTGCTGGACCACAACAATAACCTGGAAGCGGCCCTCAACTTCCTACTCACCGGAACCAACCAGCCCAAAGCGGCCCAAACCGAGCCGAGCCGCCCGCCTCCTCGAGGTAACGCCTTCGGGTGCCGAGAAAAGATCAGAAACCTTCAGACAGTTGCTAGATACGCAGCTTCTCATGACAGAAGAGGCTGCAGACTTGTAGGAATCGTTTTAGGCCACACGGCTGGCGTATTATTTTAATGAGAGCGCCGCGTTTATTTTAATGACAGCGTAACGAGACGCTGAGCGTTTTTTTCACACTGAAGCGCTTGCCGTTTTTTTTTCACAGGTCGCCGAGAGTTGAAGAATATTCAACTATGGGTAAAACGCAGCGCTCATCACTGTCACTTTTTACCCAGCCGTCCAATCAAAGTGGAGGAGGGGCGTGGCTAATGCAACACCGACCAACCGCCACAACATTCTTTCTGTACAACGACATCAACCAGCAAAATGGATGAAAAATACATTTTTAGTTTGAAATAAATTATCTGCGAAATTAGTTAAGTAAACTGCTGCGGAAATTCTGTATCATAGCAATGAAGCGTCTGAAATTAAGAATATCCAGATTTTGCACACAAACTGCATTGCAATTATTTTCCAAAATGTAATTTTGTGTGGAAATATTATGAAACAGGACTTTAATGCAGACCAATCGATAGGAGTGTGCGATATTGACAAAAAAATGATATCTGGCATTTAGATGCAATTACACAGATTGAATGCAGCTCAGAGGACTTAACCTGCAGTTACAAATGCATAAATGATGTTTTGATGTTTTAAACATAAAAAGTTGAATATTGCTATCAGAAATTATATAAGATATTTTAAATGTGTAATTAAAACCCATTAGTTGGTGGCAGCAGCAAGACAGTGTTAATGAGTGAGTCATTGAATCATTCATTCAACCAATTCATTCATTCAGCGTGTGTTGCTCAGAGATGCAGAAAGGTCCTGACGCTTTGTTTGGAATTACTTGGTGAAATAGAGCAAAAACAGGCAATATAGTCTAAAAATGTAAATCATGAGTGACTTAAAATTAACTTAAAACTTATGAACTGTTGTATAAAATCAATATCACATTCGTAATCATGCTGATATTTACAAAGAACTGCACTCTTTGTGTGATATTGATTAATCATGTTAAATTATATAAATATTAAAGACATACAGAGGTTTTTTCCCTGCTATCTTGAATATTTATGGCATTATAAATGCGTTTAATAAAGCACACAGTGAAAGGACTACTGTATATGTTCACTCTCTATGTGAGGGATATATTCGATAATGACAGATTGCACATCGTTAAAACAACAATCACAATATTATCGTAGACGATGTATATCGCACACCCATAGGACATGCTGAAATACGAACGCAAAGGCGAGAGGAGATCTCAGAAAGTACTGTAACAGGCTCAGAAACTCACTGGCATAATTGTCCTTGTAATTTGACGCTTTATTTGTTCTCTAAAAGGAAAGGGCCGTGGGCGGGGGCGTTCCAGACCGGATGAGGATGAGGAAGCAGGAGGAAGACCGTCTGGGCCCAGCACACTGTTTGACTTCCTAGAGTCTAAAATGGGGACGTTCTCCATTGACGGTACATCGGATTTATTTTACCTTTATTATGTTTTTGTGGTGCTTTTATAGACTGTAGTGCCGTTTTTCTGAAGAGCATTTTTGAAGCCCAATGTGGGCGGAGCCAGCCGTCGCCATCTTGGCCGCGCGCCACTCCCGGATAAACGAAAATGTGCAGCGAGGCGGATTAGCTGAGGTGATGTTACGCTCACAGACAGCAGACAAACGGCTAGCAGTGACATCAGTGGCAATCCACCTGTCACTCAAGTGGCCACGCCCTTAATTATGCAGAACTTTAAGGCTTGATATAATTTTAACGGATGATTTATAAAAATTCACCCCCTCACACAGTTGTCATGAAGGGCAAAATTAGCTTTATAGACCAAAACTACTTTTTGTACCAGGCTGTAAACGTGTTTTTCTGCTGTAAATATGGGCATTTTACCATGTTGGTCTATGGGATTGACTCTCTTTTGGAGCCGGCCTCTAGTGGCCATTGGAGGAACTGCAGTTTAACTCAGTTAACTGAATTGGCTAATTAATATCATGGCTTCTTGTTCCTTTCAAATAGTAATAGTGTTAAGAATTGTTTTTGTACTGTTAGGGTTCCTACGCAGTTTGGAAAAGTATGGAATTTTAGTAATTTCTAGGTCTGGATTAGTATGGACAAAAAAATAAGTGTTTCCAGACCCTATTCAGTTCTCTAAAATATAAAATCAGGTATTTTCTTTTAAATAAATGTATCATACAAGCAGAGTGTTTTCACGGCAAATGTTTAGTGATCATTTAGTGATTGTCAAACACGACTGAATGAATTCTAGGCGTATTTTTATAATGCAAAACTGTCTTTACCAGAAGTCTTTTGAGCTTCACTAAAAGAATGTTTACAGCAGCAGATAAAGGAGCAAACACTCGTGCAAGTCAGACATCAAACCATATTTACAGTATCTGATGTCACATATGCGGGTTCTTCTTATCATATATCACTTTGAGAACACCAAAGAGAAAATCAACATATTTACAGATGCCTGTACTAGATAGCAAGTGTAATGCTGTATGAACCATTTATGTTAAATATGGTCTGAAAGATCTATAGAAAGGTTTGGAAATCTGAGTCTGGAAAAAGTATGGAATTTTTAAATGGAAAAAAAATATGTAGGAACCATTTATAGTATTTTTGTTAATTCACTTTTATGGGTATATTGTTTAATTTTACTTAATTTTTATCATTAGGCCCCAATCACCAATGGTGTGAGGACCCTATTGGAATTGCTCCGTTTTATTTATTTTTAATGAGTGTTTTATTTTATTAGTTTTAATCATTAGCTTTAATGTAATTGTATTTCATTATTAATTTTAGGCCTGTCATCGTATTTAATTTTTTTAGCTTTTCATCTAATATTTATTTATTTCATTTCAGCTTTTTCTTTTTCTGTGCCAACTTTCTAAAGTAGTTAATGCATCTATATCTCTGCATCATTCCCATTTCACATCATTTCACAGATTTTCCAACTTAAATCAATATTTCAAGCAAAAGTGGGATGATGTAGTTAGCTCGACATTATTTCAAAACAACCCATTTCAGGGTTGATAAAAGACCCAGCTTGGTTTTGAAGCCGTGATCAGTCGAGTTTATTGTGCTTTAATTACTGTAAATATTCGCCTGCGCTCAAACTATTGCATGGTTTGCTTCACTGCTTCTGCATGTGCAATGGAAGAAGTCCTAATAATAGGAACATTGTATCAGGATATTTAATCTCTTCTTCTGTTGGAGTCCCGGTGGGCCGTCAAGCAGATGGCCAGTCCCAAATGAAGGCGCTTCTATTAGTGCGCTTTAGATAAGTCTCTGCGGCTGGTAAGCTCTGCCTGACATATGGCTTTAGGAGAAAACAGACAGGGCTAATATGTGGAGAAACCATTTCTGCCCTTTCAGTGCCATTGTTTTATCATTCAGCGTATGACTGACCTGAATGTGCTTTTGAAGAGCACTGCGTCATCACCGTGTCCTGCATTTAATTACGTGATATTTGCATGAAGAGACTGTCTGGGTTTTTTCCTCGTATTATTTCGGACGCAGTTCTCATGGAGGTGATTTAAATGCATGCAGTGGCACTCGTGCTGCAAGACACTGAAGATGTGCCAAACCACAGGCTATTCACTGAGCTTTGCTTATCTTTGCAGGCTTTTCTTAGAAAATATTGAAATATTCTTTCTATTAATGCTCTGCTGATATTTGGCCTTTTTTAATTATCTTCATCGGCCCATACGTTTTTGTTTATTTTGACAGCGCTTTACGGTCTCGGTTTAACAGTTCTGTCTAATAAGTGAATAAACGCTATACAAAGAAGTGTTTGCCTTTTGCTTTTCTATCATTGGTAAAAGAACTGCAAACGCTTTAATATTTTCTCATCTACTGTCAGCAAATGAGCATTTATATCCTTTAAGCACTGACTAAGTTGGTTACAGGGTTTGTACAAGGTGTTTAAAGTATATGATGCAGCTTTCATTCTTCAGGTTATCACATATTCATGAAAAATAAATAATTTTTGAATAAAGAAAGCGATATCTTTGTCACAGTATCCTTTCAATTGTTAAAGTTACCGCAGTCACTGCATCTGCTGCACTATATCTATTTATCTTTTTTACAGTCTGAAAGATAAAGATATTGTTTGATTAGTGAGATCTCTGATTGTAGTCCTTGAAAAAGTTCAAGTTGTGCTTTTGAAATTACAGTATCTGTACTACGAACCTTTCAATTCGTATCCTTAATTTCTTTATTTGTGAAAAATACTACACTATTCTGTACACTAGGAGTTTACACTAGGGTTAGAGAATCATGCATTGCCATCTAAAGTATAAATCAGTTTATTTTACATGATCAAATTCTTTATTTCTAATTTAGTAAATGTTATGTTATGAATATACGCTTAATTTCAGCAATTATCCATGTGTTTTTACTATCTTTAAATTAAATGCTTTAAGATATATATCGACCATGAAAAAAATCAACATTGGTTGATTACAGATATTCTATTTCATTCATTGGCATAGCATGTAGGAGTGGTTGATCAATCAAAATAAAGCCAAAATCGCAATATGACTGCAATTGAATTGATTAAATATCTGGTTTATTCCACGTGAGCGGCTCATGATCTGCCGTTGGTGATGATGATCTCGATTCACAGTAAATGCTGCTCCACATCATCAGTTTGAGTCGCTGTAACATACATTTGCACATTAAAGCAACTCAATATAATTATAATTGTATAGCCATATTTATATATAATCACATCTTTGGCCAAATTGTGCAGCACAGCAAACCTGGATTTTTGTTTATGGCACTTATTATTTTCCTCCCAAATTTGACTTCCTGTTTTTCTTACAATTAACTCGCTAGTGTCAAAGAACCATCATTCACTACAAGACCACCCAGGAAAGATGACGTTCCCCAGCGCCGATCACATCTCCAGAGACGCCGGCCCGTTCAAACACGCTCCTCGCAGCGAGGGACGGGCGCAGAGAAACGACAGGCCTCCGCGTTTCCAGAGGGACGGAGACTTCCCTAAACCTACTCCAGCCTCGTCCACCTTCTCCCAGCCACAGAAATGGAGGGATGGCGAGCGAACGGGAAGAGGAGGATCCGAGCGATGGAAGAACGACAGTCAAGATGCTAGAATCGCATCTTCCTCGACAGGGAAGCCCAGGGAACAGCCAGGAAAGGAACACAGTGGGTCGAAGGGTTTCCAGCAGGAACCTCATAACGATGGATGGAAAGAGCATGATGGGACGGGATGGCCTGAAAGGAAAAACCAATCAAATGGATCCACGGCACCCAAATCCTCAAACCCGCTTGCATCCGGTCCGGATCCTAAAGGCAGATATGAGGCGAACAACAGAAGGAAAGGCAAGCCAGAAAGGCCGAACTCGGGCTACTTTGAGCGTTCCCAGGATGCAATGAAAAAAGACTTTTCGCAGGATGTGGGATCAGGCCAGTTCATTAAAGTGACTGGGGTTTCAAACACGCAGATCCCTAATGGTGATGTAGAGCACAGACGGACCGGTCCAATCAAACCACAGTCTTCAGGCCCGCCTCAAAAGCAGACCAACACGCATAACTCCGCCCCCAGAAAGAGATCCGGGCCAATCAAAGGCCAGAGAGAGCCAGCGGACGCGAATAATTATGAAAACTGGAAAGCTGGTGATCAGTGTCTCGCGCTCTACTGGGAAGACAATAAGGTCAGTGTTTTTTTTTTTTTTTGCATTATTATTTTTATTAGTGCTGGGCCAAAAAAAAGTGTTTTATTTATATGTAAAGAGATTACGCCAACTCCTGCAAAAACTTCATACGACGCAAACTCTGAATCAACACGCACCAATGCTACATTTTTCTAAATGTCATAATCATTTATTAACAAGCACGTATTATTGTGTCTCATTGTGTCTGCATTCAATTATTACATTGTTTAAATGAATACATTTTTAGCTAACTGTGATTTTGTATATGTACATTTCTGAACTACATAACTTACACAGTTCCTCTCATAACAGATCTCTGTAAATTGTAATGTGGACTTTGAAACGATGTCTGTTGTGAAAAGCACTATACTATATATAATTTTTTTTATATATATATATATATAACTGCACACATGCATTCATATTTTTAAGAAATATATGCATATACTGTACATATATATTTACATAATTTATATTATATATAGATATTTTATATATAAATAACACATTTTCTTAAATATACAGGTGAAACTTGAAAAATTTGAATATCATGCAAAAGTTATAATTTTGATGATTATGGCTTACAGCTTATGAAAATCTCAGAAAATTTGAATGTTACATGAAATCAACAAAAAAAAGGAATTTAAATGCAGAAATGTCGGGCCTCTGAAAAGTATAATCATGCATATGTATATAGTTATATACACTAAATATATTAGTTTCACCTTTTAATTTGAAGTACTGAAAAATTTGTATATCGTGCAAAAGTTCGTGTTTCACCTGTAAACATGCATTGGTGTGTATTTATATATACACATTAATACACAGTACACATGTATATTATGTAAGCACAAACTTTTATTTTGGATGCGATTAATTGTTGCCCAGCACTAATTATTATACGCTTTTGTTGCATATTCCATTTTGTGTACTTGTGTAACATCTCGCATTATCGTGGCAGTTTTATCGGGCGAGAATCGACGCTGTCCACCCTTCGGGCTCGACGGCTGTGGTCGTGTTCAGCGACTACGGAAACTGCGAAGAAGTTCTGCTTCACAATATCAAACCTCTGCACATGGATGTGTGGGTAAGCATCAGATCACCTGAGATACTTTAACCCCAAAGTAAACTTCGGCCGCCCGCGCACCGCGACGGTCCGCGCACTGTCCACGTGACGTAACTTTCGTCATCGGGACGGTTCAGCCCACATGCAACCCAATTTTTGTGAGCGCGTGTGTACAACAGCGCATGCGCAAGGTGAATGCCGAGACCGAAGCTCCACTAGGTGGCGATATGCACAGTTACGCAGTGATGTTCTGTGCATTAGTCGAAGAAGAGTGAAACAAAGCAGCATATCCTCCATTGTTTTGATTCTTGTTCTTGTTATTTCACACTGTTAACTAACCCTAGTTTGAAAACCTCCTGTATTAAAGCATTGTGATATTATGCTCATACCATTTATGTGAGTTTCAGAACCTTTTCCAAGTTTCATTTCAGTTTGTACTCTGGCTTGGTAGACAGTTCCCTATTTAGGCAGCAAAAAATACAACTAGTTTTGGAACAGACCTTTTAAATGCTAAAATGTTCATATGCATTAAAGACACACGTTCCAAATTCCCAAATTCACATTTTGGCTGTGTTGTATTTCTTTAAAGAGCAGTCTGTCTTGTTTGCCATGACTGATGCACTAGACTTGCGTTTATTAGTAACATTAGTCACTCATGTCCTGGTAACTTCTTTACAGGATGACGAAGACATTTACTATGAGAATTCCCTTGAATTTCGAAGAGGAGGAGACGGACAACCTCGACGCTCTCGACCGACGCAACAATATTATCAACCGCCCCGTGCAAGAGACTGACACACACTCGCACGCAAATCTTTCCCTAGCAAGGCAACTCATTTGATTTGCTCATTACTCCTAGGAAAACAAAACAAACAATTAGAGCTCTTTTGGTAAAGCACACTTAGATCAGGACTAGCGCAGGTACGGCTGTTACTCTTCTGCTAATAGTGTAGATTCTGTAGAACAGTATAAATGCAACATGATGTTCTCTCCCTATGCAGGTAATTATCACTATCATCTCGTTATCCACAAGTAAACAACCCTAATTGGAATAAAAAAGACATGTGGTTTGTAGTACCTTTTCAGAATCATCAATATTAACAGCTATATAGGACATGCTAGAGTGAATCTCAGAATATTTCATCCTAAAATAATTTTTTTTATTTTGCTTCTTTTTTTTTTGGAATGGAAAATAAGCCCTTTCAGTTCTTTTTACTGTTATAAAAAAGTAATGTTTTTTTATTTTATTTTTTTTATATATAACTCTTTAGTTTGATTTTGATGACTAAAAATGACTGTAATTCGAATCAATGAAAACTCAACTCAAAAGTTGATCTCGTTTCGGTGTGTGCATCATCTTCATGAAAATGTCACAATGCAAAAAAAGTATTAATGATCCTTCAATAGACTTCATTTTCTTTATGCAAAATGTATTTTTAAAATAATTCCCAGATTTTGGGGTGGAATATATGGAAGCTTGTTTCCGCTTTAATTTTTTTATATCTCACAATTCTGACTTTTTATCTCAGAATTGCGTGATATAAAGTCAGAATTGTGAGACATAAACATGCTATTCTGAGAAAAAAAATAGAATTGGACTTTATAACTCGCAATTGCAAGTTTATATCTCAGAATTCTGAGAAAAGATGTCAGAATTGCGAGATTTAAACACAATTGTGAGATAAAAAGTCTCAATTATGTAGTAAAATGATTTATAGTGTGGCGGAAACGAGCTTCCGTAGGGATGTGAGCTGGACTTGAGCCGTCGTGAGATTCACTCGGTGAGCAAAGCACCGTCTGTAACGGTGAGGTATTACTGCGCTCGATATGCACTACTTCATGCGAGTTAAAAGGAAACGACTAATCCGTAACTGATCCATTTGTGTTTGCTCTTAAAGATGTTTTTTTAATTCTAAGACTGATCTGATCTCTGATGAGATTAAAGAGCATATCTGATATCGGATCTGTAAGGGCTTGCAGAACATGATGAATTCTGGACTGTGAACTTGCCGTGCA
Organism: Meda fulgida; assembly: GCA_030578275.1. NCBI lineage: Eukaryota > Metazoa > Chordata > Actinopteri > Cypriniformes > Leuciscidae > Meda > Meda fulgida. The sequence goes on from CM060626.1 coordinate 1,490,353, forward strand.
AACGGCTGCTGTACACGGTGACTATTTGTAAAGTTCTTGATGTTAATAATTATAAAAGCGCTACACTTTTTTTTGTTCAAAGCTTTGCGTCATTTGTTTTTGTTTCTGATTTGTTTAAAGCTGCTGTGTGTAAAAACTGAACAACACATGTCTGTGTGAATCGTTCCTAAGTTAATGTGTTGCAATGTTCAATTCAGTGGGACAGTGTACGTATGCATTGCTGTACATGTGATCTCAATGAACCTTAAATAGGCTTAATTTTCTTTAAAACTTTTGATTTTAACTTTTTGATTTTGAACTTTTGAACCATTTGATTTTGGGGTGGAATGTATGGAAGCTTGATTCTGCCACAGAATTAAAAATATAAAAGGTGATTGCGACTTTATCTCATGACTTTTTTTCTCTCACTGCGTGATATAGAGTCGCAATTGCGAGAAATACACTCACAATTCTGACTTTATAACACACAATTGCGTGTTATAAAGACAGAATTGTGAGATAAAAAGTCGCAATGATCTTTTAAAATGTTTTATTCTGTGGCGGAAACGATCTTCCATCGAAATGTGACCTGGATTTGATCAGGGGCCATTTACACAACACCTTTTCAACTAAAAACACACAACTATTGTTTTTGGCTGTTCATTCATTTACATGACAATGGTGTCAAACTTTAGGAAACTGGCTTCAAAGTGCAAGTTTTTGAAAATGATACCATCTCCGTGTAAACTACAAAAAATGCAAATCTGTGAAAATGGTGACGTCATGCACATGCGTGTTACGTGTTCAGTCTATAGGCGTGTTGCATTTCTTTACAAAGAACATCGCCATCTACTGGCCTGACAGCAGAATACAGCGTTTTCACCCATCTTTGTGAACGGGATCGTTTCGACAACATTGTCGTTTGTGTGCGAAAAACGCAAAGAACAAACTTTTCCGTTTTAAGTGCGTCGTCGGCATGTAAACAAACCCTGATTCACCTGGTCATCGTTTACTTCACGTTAAACTGGAATGTGAGAATGTTTTTGACCATTTGAAAATGTGTATGCATCAGCTTTAAAGGGACGGTTCAACCAAAAATGTATTTATTCACCCTCATGTTGTTCCAAATGTGTATGACTCTCGTTCTTCTGCAAAACACCGTAATATTTCAACTGGTTTTGTCGTCATTTTGGACCCCATTGACTTTGTATGGACAGCATTTAAAAATAACTTTCTTTGTGGTCCACAAAAGAAAGTCTCACAGATTTGGAGGAACTTTAATTTTTTGTGTGAACGATCCCTTTAAGCATATGAAACCGTAAACCCCTGAAACTTAATCAAACATTAGGTCTGACAAGCTGCTGTTTGCACACGAGTCGGACACCGAACAGTAGTTAATATTTAGCAGGGTTTAAATGTGCCGTCTGCCATCTGTCGCTCACTTATTTTGAAGTGTTTTCTGTGTTATTTCATAGGACAGACAGGACAGGAGTAGCTCAGAGTTAAAGCACTGAGGGTTCGTGAGGACTGAAGTCAGTGAGATTGCGTCTCGTGTCTTCCCTTATCAGCAAACATCGGACCGGTGTGCCATCCCTCCAGCTTCATTTGTTGTAGCCAGTGAAGCGAACACACAGTAAGTCGATAGCATCCGCCTGAAACCGAGATCTCTGCGGTGGGCCGATATCATTTTTCACATTACAAAAGACTCTATGAACAACATCTCATCCGTAGCCAAAGACTCACTCAGAATAACAACACCGAAACATTCGGATCTGATCCAAAAATCATGAAGAAAGGACTCTTGAAAAAGAAGAAAATTGACGTTTGTTTGTTATTGTGTGTGGCATTGAGGTGGGGAGGGATTTATCGCATGCATGTTGAAGCTCTGCATTTGCATATATAAATAATTCATAGCATGTGATGTGGAGACCATCTCTGAATAGCTGCGCTTGTACTTCTACATTTTACTGATTAGTGCAGACAAATTAGGTTAGATGTGTGATGAGAACTGGCCTAGAAAACACCAACTAAAGAACTAGCACAACTAGTGTTGCCTACATAATTATAGGCTGTGAAATAAGCAGGCAGAATGGAAATGTTTAAATTCCTCAATAGCATATGCACTTGTAATATGACAGCTAAGTAGATGTGCAGCAGACACTTATCTTAAGTAAATTCAGTATGTATACCGTTTTCCTTTCCTTTTAGGAAAAGTTGGGTTGTGGGTGTGTGACGGCATGCAAACATTGCTCATTATAAGCATTGAGATGTCAGATGAAGAAATGCATCAATGCGCAGGGGTGTAAAACAGGGTGACGGACCCGGTTATTGACAGACGCAGCCTTTATGACCGGTTGGTTTACACTGCTGGTCTTCTGGGGTAAGGTTTAGGTTTTTATTTTTTTATTTTGTACCATCGGAATGGGACACAACTTGGTTAAGGTTTTGGCACTTGATATGTGAACGGGAAAAAATCATGCAGATGATTTGAAAAGGTTAAATGGTCCTAAAAACAGACACACTTGTGCTCCTCGCGGTCAAAAATATCGCACAAAATCTTACCGAAAGTAAATCAAAGCCATAAATCTGAACAAATTTAGAGTTAAACATATTTTGGGAAAATATATATTTCAAATAGAAATTGTAAACCGTATTCAGCAATAATTTAAGTTTCGTCTTTAAAAAGATGCCAAACTTGAAGTCTGTGTTTCAAAGCGTTCACGATTTATGAGTTTGAGTTAGACATTTCATTTTCAGCTCTATGCTCAAAAAGTTAATACATGGATTATAACTACTGCATAAATGTAATTTAGTACCATAAAATCCCTTAAAAATATTAACTAAAAATATAATTAAAATATAGTACATTAATTTAATTGAAATATAATTTAAATCATCATTTTTGACCGTCACGCGAGGAGCACCGATGGGTTAAAAATGAAATAAATACTTTTATTCAGCAAGGATGTATTAAATTGATCAAAAGTGACATTTAATATTTATAATGCTACAAAAGATTTCTATTTCAAATAAATGCTGTTCTTTAACATTGACAATCCTCATCATATTCTCCTGATTTCTGGAGGGTCATGTGACACTGAAGACTGGAGTAATGATGCTGAAACTCAGCTTTGATCACAGGAATAAATTACACTTTACTAGATATTAGACATAGAGAAAACAGCTGATTTACACTGTAATATTTCACTGTTGTACTGTATTTTTGCTGTGATATAATCCACTTTCACATCAGAGCTGGTTTAACCCTGTTTTGACCAATCAGCATCACTCTTATTTCTCATCTGATAATGTAAATGATTCAGCGTTTCTTTTCATTTCAACAAAATCAACAAGTTTCATGCAAATATTCACATTTGAATCAGTTGCAAAAATGCCTCTTTTCTTCCACTGTTTTTGCAGCTGAAGTGTGAAATGTTTCTGGTCACTGAGGTTTGGAAATATGAAAGTATTACTCGAGTTAATAAGCCAGTGACACACATCCTTGCCTCTGCTCTCGGGATGAGCGGCGCTGCGCTCCTTAAAGAGACAGAACATGTTTTAATGTGGAAAGTCAAAGTACAGGAGCGCTAATTCACTCAAACTCATGTAATTAGTGTTAGTTAAATCTCAACACGAGGCGAGACTTAAGTCGGCTACTGGTTCAGTTATTTTCAGACACAGTTTCTTAAAAGAATTAAAACATCAGTTTGTTAATGGGATTACGGTGTTGTCACCCGTCAGAGTTTAAACCGGACGACGGCGCTTCTCTTTCTCCTCACATTGTCAGATCTATATGTTATATTTCCCTACACACACTATATTAATAACAGATGGTTTTATTGGGGACGTCGGACTGTATTGCAGCAGAAAAAGAGGTTTGGATATCATTCATGCAGCAACAGTGACCCAATTTAAATCAGTTCAAACTCAAATGAAGATTCAATGTAAAGCTGAGGTCTAATAAATGATTTGGGTTGTGAATTGTGCTTTAGTTTAACATGATCTTAGAGTAATAATGGCAATTCAAGTGGTTAAAGTAAAAGCTTGAACTCGAATGACACTCCTAAAGCATGGCTATGTCTGGAATGGCATCCGACCAAACTGCTTTTTTCTTTTTTTTGCATGCATATTGTGCACAATTTTTTTTTTTTATTTTGCATGCATATTGTGCACAACATTTGTTCTGTTTTTTTTGCATTTATATTGTGAACAACATTTGTTCTGTTTTTTTTGCATGCATATTGTGCACTTTTTTTTTTTGCATGCATATTGTGCACAAC
>CM060626.1:1499611-1507111 GCA_030578275.1 Meda fulgida
GAAGTGACTGTTTAAATGCATAGAGGCGTTTGTCTCGAGGCTTGAGTTTACTGTTGTGTAGTGTTTCTGATGTGATGTAAAGTTGTGTTTGATATTATAATAATAATAAAGTGTTCGTCCTGCAGCGTTTGAATGAGTCCTCAATGCATGTGCCTTGATGATCATTTTTGCATGTGCAAAACGTGTAAAAATCTGCTTTCATCTTTCCTTTTTTTATTTAGTTTTTTATTTAGCAAGCAATACAAATACAAATAAGTACATAAGAAAGGGAAAAAAAGCAACAGTGGAGAAAAAATATATATAAACCAATATAAATCTGAGAAAAAAACAAAAAACAAGTATCAGACACACATAAATAGTTGATGACAGGCAAGATTGCATAATACAAGAGAAAACAAGTGAGCCAACAAATAAACAAATATACAAACAACATAAAACAGAGGGCAATACGGATGAACCTGTCTCCCTTACATATATCTTTTTTTTTGGCATGTGTGTATATGCATGTGTGTATGTATACACTCTAAAAAACGATTCTTTGACTGAACAACCATTACTTTGAAAGTAATTAGATTAAACACAAAAAATTAAGTATTCATAACTTTTCAACCTCTACTTAACATATTTAGTGTGTGTAACACAAAAATATAAGTTACTAGGTGAACTTAAATGTATGCATAAAGAAAATGAAAAAACATAAGTCATGTCAACTACTATAATAATTGCTTCAAAATTAAGTAAATGAGCATAACATTTTAAGTAACTATACGAGCCACGTGATATGCAATTTCCCGTGATGCCTTTCCAGCCAAAAAATGGAGCCATTTTGTGAAGCACATATGTGGAGACGCTGAAAAGAGGTAAGCTTAACTATTTTTAACTAAAGGTAGGCTACACTCGATCGTTTATTGCATTTTTGGTCAAGAAACTAACTTTTAAACTGAATTTCAGAATTGCTAAGAATTTTGCATCAACAATTAGAAACGTGTAACGAACACGTACGTAGACATGTTAATCATTACATACATTAACAGTTAATGTATGATGAAATGAGTGACTTTGCACGCGAGTATATTTGAATTATTAAGCGAGTGCTTCCATCGAATGTATCGAGTGTTTATAGTAGCCTAGTCAAGAGTATTTATTGTGTTTTTCGAAATATATGACCATGACGTAGGCACGTATGCATAATGGTGTGTTCACACCGAACTTGAATTTAATAATTTGCGCGAGTAGATTACATACTAAGTCAATGCAATGACACGAATAGACGCATCATTCGCGCCGGGCGTCGCGAATGACGCGTTTGCCACGAATGTCTTCCAGGCAAGTTGAAAAATTTAAACTCGAGCAGATTCAAGCGTCTAACTAGACGCGATAAACGCGTATTTGACGCTCAATTGCGCTCGGTGTGAACGCCATAAGAGGACAATTCGGACGGCGCTCTCCCACACGGATAAATTCGTAGGCCTACTTTATTAACGAGTACTCACGTACTTGAGTATGTTTTAAGTAGGCCTACTTTATTAACGAGTACTCACGTAGCTTATACTTGAGTATGTTTTAAGTAGGCCTAAATGTAGTTGTCATTTATTATATGCAGGCTATGTGTTTTCTGATAAAAAAAAGTACTTTGTATATTTACAAATTCCCATATTCTATTCTCTATCTATAAATGGATCGCGGGAATGGGGGGGGGGTTAGCCTACTAGTAACGCTCGTTAACACACACATATTAAATTCGAAAACACATTGGCTACAGCTCCGTGTGCACGATTTATCATTAAATAATGTCGATCTTCATTCAAACACAATATTATTCCTAAATGACAGCTACAACCCTGTCTATTAAACCTTCAAAATTATCAAAATAAGTACATACCCTTTAAGCAAAAGTTTAGCTTCAAACAAAGATTGTAGATCTTTATTTACTGTTTGGCTATTCCAGTAGTGACTGTTAAAATGTTTTGAAGAGATTCGTTCAAAACCTCTGGACAAAAGTCTTCATTAATTAACTTCTGTTTTGTTTAAATTAATAGATATTATTTAATAGACTCATTTTTATATTTATAGGCATTTAATAATGGACTAATTTGTAACATTTAATTATTGTTTTTTTTTCTTTTTTCTGGTTATCATATATATATATATATACACACACACACACACACACACACACACACACACACACAACCAGTAAGATTGTTTAATGTTTTTAAAAGAAGTCTCTTCTGCCCACCAAGCCTTCATTTATTTGATCCAAAATACAAATCCAACTGTTTTCTATTTGAATATATTTTAAGATGCAATTTAAAAGTTTTGGGTCAATTAGAACTTTTTTTTTGAAAGAAATAAAATAAATTAATACTTTTATCCAGCAAGTATGCATTAAATTGATCAAATGTGACAGTATAGACATTTATAATGTTGCAAATGTAAGAGGCTGTAAGAGATTTATTTTATTTTAAAATATAACGCTACATTTCTTTCTCATTCTGTGTTTCAATGCAATTGATTTTTTGCAACAGTCTGAACAATAACAAGTGATGTTGCAAGTAAATGCAGATTTCCTGTTTTTTTTTCTCCTCAGGAACGAAGAGGAACTGGAACATCCCATATTGAGGATCATCATGAAAGGTGGCTCAGCAGATGATCCTTTACAGACTGGGGTAACGCTGGAAGGCATAGAGGTGATGAGTCACGAACGCTGTGCTAAGTGAGCTGATCGATAGGAATTATGTTTGTGAAACTAATTACATGGAAATGCATGAATTATATCTGTTTATTAAAATAGTTTCTTCCGGAAACAACGGACCATATTATGAGATTCCAAGTCACAGTTCATCTCACTTAGCACGCCGTTCGTGGCTCGACTGGTCGAGACTGTTTTCCAAGATGGCTCCTGCCTGTATACTCGTAATGTACTGTCTTTATATCTTCTTATTAAACTGTCTGTACACTTACACCGTTCTCAATGCTTCGGTTTGCATGTACGGACCCTCATTATGCTACCGCGTTAGTCCGGGGCTATTTTGAGCCTTGTTAGTGGTGTTAACTACCGATTTTTATTTTCATTACTCTATGCCCTATATACTAGCGTTATAAGCTAATTTTTTTTTTAGAGATAAAACTCTACGTACATTCGATGATCATGAAATGCATCCCAGAGACCGGAATTGTCCTTTTAAGAGGTTTTTTGTATGTTCCAAAAGTAAATGTTGGAAAAATGTAAATCTTTTGGGAAGTGTTGCAAAGGTGAAAAAGTGACCTGTTAAAAGTGATTTTCCATTTGTCGATTTGCCACATTTTGTTACATTTCATGTGTGGTTTCAGGCTTTCAAGCCTTTGGCAAAAAATAAAAAATAATAAAGTTAAATGCTTTATTGTGTGTGATTTGCATGTTTAATTTATTTTAAGACATTGAATGTACTGGAGCAGTGCAGTAAGCAGACCAATAGCTGAAGATCTAAAATAAGTTAAAATGGTTGGTTCAACTCATTTAATTGTCTTATTTTTAAATACAAATGAGCTTAAATGTTAAGTTAACAGAACTAAGATTTGTTTTGATCTCACATGGCCTGCACTGTGTTGGATTTACTTAAAAACTATGATGCAAAAATGGTGCATATACATTTTAAGTAATCCCAACTTGGAATTATTTTAAATAAAATGAACAAGAAAACCTTTGTTATATGTACTTAAATATTTGAGTTCACGTAACATTCTTTACTTAAAAATGTATGTAACGTGATGCATATATTTTTAAGTAAAGAATGTTGCGTGAACTCAAATATTTAAGTACATATAACAAAGGTTTTCTTGTTCATTTTAAGTAAAATTACTCCAAGTTGGGATTACTTAAAAATCCTGATGCAAAAATGGTGCATATATATTTTAAGTAAATCCAACACATCATGTGCCTGTGTCTATATGTGTATGTGAGGGAGACAGGTTCATCCGCAATGCTTTCATCTTTCCATGAACTGATGGTGTTGTCTGTGAACGTCGAGGCGAGTGTTGGCGTGTTTCAGTGAACCTCGGACCGCTCAAACGGGAAAGATGAGAGAACTCATTGATACTCCTCAGATTCGCAGTCCTGCATGAGGGACGCAGTTTATCCTGGAGTAGATTACATCTCTGGATTGCAGATCAGATCAGATTAGATCAGATTAGATCAGATTAGATCAGATTAGATCAGATTAGATCAGAGTAGATAGTAGCGATTCAGAAGTAACTTGTACGGTATTTCCGTGGCTGTTCAGATGCGAGTTGTGTGGTTTTGAAAACACTTCACAATAAGGGTTATTGACATTAGCAACAATGAAAACACTTCTAAAGTTAATAATCTTAGTTCATGTTAATTGAAACATCTACTATTACACTTTTAAAGTCAGTAGTTGTATCTGTTCATTTTATTTAATAAACTAGAACAGTATTTTCAGCAAGTAAGGTTAACCAATATTGTTAGATCATGTGATTTATGGAATTAACTAATGCTAACTATATTGTGATCAGTTTTGGCTGATAGGACGTTGATTTAGGAACATGTTGTGCTTGATAACCCGTCTGCCATACTGTGGTATTTGCACAATACTGGACCATCATACTTGTTTTTCTGATTTTTGGTTAATGTTAGTTAAACAAGTTGTGTTCCAAATTTTAAGTTGATATCACAAAAATGTAGCTTAAAAACTGATCACTAAAAGACATGATGGACTTACTAATTATGTGTGCTGCATATTTTAATGCTTGCTATAATAATTGCATTGCTTCATTAGCTTACAATCATTCTGTCTATTAACCTCATGTTTTCATCTGTAATCTCGATCTCCATCTTCATCTTCCGTTTATTGATCCCTGTTTCCGGCTGACTGCTTCAGAATAACTTCTGTCTCAGTATTTTCTCAAGTCGACACTCAGAAGTGGCTTGAATGAACTTTAATGAATATAAACACACAAGGCTAATTTGCCGGTGTGGTTTTCCTTCCAAACAAAGGGAATTAGCAGCGCTGTTTCCTCGGATTCAGTCCCAGGTCTGTAATTCATCATCTTCATGCATAATGAACAAGAAGCGGAAACGTAAGCAGAATTCAGATGAGAATCCAGAGTTTGAGCTTGACATCTGTAAAATCATTTCACGCAGCAAACGAGTGCGAATAGTTCACAGCCGAGATGCAGCTTTAAAGATGATTGACGGTTTAGTACATTGAGGAAATCTCCCACCAGATTGCGGAGAGTTTCTGAGCGTCTGATTGGCTGTTGGAGTGTTTTCACAAAAACAGGATCTTGAACGGCTCAGACTGAGAACATGCATGGATGAGTATTAAGAATGACATGGATGTGCTTTAATGCTTTGGCCTGTCGTGTCATATCACTTGAAGACATGAAATTTACATTTTAACTGTAGATTTTAAATGTTTTGTAAATTGGCACTATGCTTTTAGTGATGGTTTCTGACGAGACGGCATATGGGAAATGCTCGTGTAATGTCTACGTGTTTTACAGTGATCTAACAATCGTTTTTGGGCGATCAAAGCATTTCTGCTCGACCGTATCTGTGTTTTCCCATGTGTGTTTGTTTCTGATCCTCTTACTTTATCTTGGAATCGCTCTGTTCAAGAGAGAGATTGAACACCATCAAGATTTCAGATCAGTGATGCGTCATGGCAAACTTACACACTTTTTTTTTTAAAGAGAAATTTCGAAATATATTGTTTTTCATTGTACTTAAAGGGGTCATCAGATGCAAAATACACTTTTATATGGTGTTTGCATGTAAATGTGCCTTTGCAGTGTGTGGACACAACCACCATACAGTGAAAAAAATCTATTCATTCCTTTTTTTTATCCTCAGAGTAAACACTCTCAATAATCAAGCATTATGATGTCATGCATGCTCCGCCCACGACCACTGACGTACTGTCCCATATTAGCATATTTCCCGTATTAGCATATTTCCCATATTAGCATATTTTCCGTATTAGCATATTTCCCAAATAAAAAAAAGTTATAATTTTGATGATTATGGCTTCTGCTTATGAAAACCCAAATTCAAAATCTCAGAAAATTAGAATATTACATGAAATCAATAAAAAAAAGGATTTTAAATAGAAAAGCCCTCTGAAAAGTATAATTATGCATATGTATATACACTAAATATGCATAAATATATTAGAAAAATAAAATAAAGTAAAAAAAAAGTAAAATACACTAAATATATTAGTTTCACCTTTTAATTTGAATCACTGAAATACATGAACTTTTGCATGATATTCAAATTTTTCGAGTTTCACCTGTATTTCCCTTGTTAGCATATTTCCTGTATTAGCATATTCACGCTCTCAGCCGTTTGTATACTGTCCACCAAGGCATCACTTTAGTGTCTTGTGCAGTTGCAGATCATTTAAAGAGACATGCACCTCATGATCATTTAAAGAGACATGCACCTCATGATCATTTAAAGAGACATGCACCTCATGATCATTTAAAGAGACATGCACCTCATGATCATTTAAAGAGACATGCACCTCATGATCATTTAAAGAGACATGCACCTCATGATCATTTAAAGACATGCACCTCATGATCATTTAAAGAGACATGCACCTCATGATCATTTAAAGAGACATGCACCTCATGATCATTTAAAGAGACATGCACCTCATGATCATTTAAAGACATGCACCTCATGATCATTTAAAGACATGCACCTCATGATCATTTAAAGAGACATGCACCTCATGATCATTTAAAGAGACATGCACCTCATGATCATTTAAAGAGACATGCACCTCATTATCATTTAAAGAGACATGCACCTCATTATCATTTAAAGAGACATGCACCTCATTATCATTTAAAGAGACATGCACCGGAACGGGGCTCTGTGAACAGAGCTGTTTTTGAGGAGGAAAAAGCTGTTGTTTTACTCAACCATTGAGGAATTTTAACCAAAATATGTTACAAACTTTACATGAAGACCCTAAAGAATCAAACAATTAAATCATGGCCAAGATTTACTAATTAGTTCCCTCGTTTTAGTAAATCATGCCTACGTTGTACTAACTTATTCCCTGTTTTGATTTAAAGGCACAATATGTAATTTTTTTTAAAATTAAAATATCTAAAAACCAACAGTGCTGTGTGTGACCCTGCATCACAACACCATTCTCTAGTCGACGGGTTTATCTGTGGCAATAGCCAACAATACATCGTATGGGTCAACATTATCGATTTTCTTTTATGCCAAAAATCATTAGGATATTAAGTAAAGATCAAGATCCATGAAGATATTTTGTAAATTTCCTACCGTAAATATATAAAACATGTGTTTGTGTGAGTGAATGCAGAACAATCGTGAACATTAATGCACAACTTTAAAGGAGATTTTCTCAATGTTTTGATTTTTTTTGCATCTTCAGATTCCAGATTTTCAAATAATTGTATCTCGACCAAATATTATCATATCATAACAAACCATGCATCAATGGATCGCTTATG
>CM060626.1:1512111-1542111 GCA_030578275.1 Meda fulgida
CTTTCAATTCCCTTCTTTATGATGGAAAAGGTTCTTTAGATAATTAAAATGTTCTTCACACTAAAAAGTGTGTTGTTTTAAGAACTGATCACTGAAAGGGTTCTTTAGGGAATCAATATCTATCGGCAACGCTGCGAAAAACACCTTTTGGACCTTGAATTTTAAAAGTGTATATTGAAAAAAAAAAAAAAAACTATTCAAACACTTATGAAGGGTTTTACTCAATTACACAAACTCCTGTTTCTCTACTAGAGTCCAGTTAGTGTGTGAGGATGATGTATGACACTACAAATGCTAGACAGCAGGAGGGGTTTTCCTCCTTTTAAGGCTGTTCCAGTTTTTCCGCAGCTTGTGATGTGGGCAAACCGGAGCCCATCAGAAGTGTGCTGGAGCGTTTCAGGGTCGGCACTGAAGCTAACAAGGACTCGTTCAGGGCTCGCGTCACTAATGCGATCTGAAGTCACAGTGCTCCGGTGACCGGATAATGCCCGTCTCATTTAGACCCGCTCACTGGTTCTGAGAGCCAGAAGAGGAAAAGTGGAAAGTTTGAGATCACCGTTCAGAACTTTTTGCTCGTATCAAATAACGTATAGCTTGGAAATGAATAGCGACAGTAATATCAAAAAGATTTTTACATTGCGTCCTCATTCAGAGGCTGCATCCTACAAAGGACGTGGGTCAGACCAAGTGTTGTTTATGGAGAATTGCTTGTGTCCAGTGCTTAATTTATTATTAACTCACAATTAATCACAAGATACCGTGACATTTACTGGGATTGGTCATTTGTCAAACTGAAATGTAACTTTTTTATTCTCAGTAAGAATCAATGTAATATATTTTTGTTCAATGATATTTTTTTCTGTTGAATTTTGAGAGAATTTCATGGTACTAATTAATATTTATGCAATAATTATGATTCATTTTTCCCCATTGAAAATCTTTTTTTATATACTTTTCAATTAAAGCAGTATTACATGTTAAATAGAGACAATGCTTTCAAAATCCAATTTTTTTATCTGGTGGGAGTAAAAAAAGAAAAACTTGTTAATGCTGTGCTGTAACCACTACATTCCTCTATATAGAAAGGCTTATAAATAGTGTAGTTGTTTTTAGAGATAAACATTTATTTTTATTTGGATATACATTTAGAAATCCTCAGACTACTTTTTGTGGAGGTTTAGAATTTTTTTGTTTGAAATGTTGATTTGATGTGTCAGTTTTGCGTAGATATTTACTACAGCCTAACCTGAGCAGACATTTTGTTACACATACCATGAAGTACAGCACATAAGAGCAGTAATAAAACCATGTCTCTGAATGACAGATCCTGTAATGACATGTAGATGGAGAAGAGAAGCGGCCCCAGCGCTGAGCCCTGAGGCACTCCAGTATCTAGATGTTGGGTCTTAGACGCCTCACGCCTCCACGACACCCTGAAGAACCTACCGAGAGGTAAGACCTGAACCACTGGAGTGCAGTTCCCAAGATGCCCTTCATCACGAGGGTTGACAGGAGGATAAGGGGCCTCATTTATAAAACTTTGCGTAGGATTTGCGTCAGAAGTGGCGTACGGATGAACATAGGACGTGTGTACGCACAGAAATATTCGGATTTATAAAACCGTGCGCACGCACATCATACGCATTTTTCCCTTAATAAATCACAATCAATTCTAAATGTAGTGCAGCTTTTGCGGCTTCATGTCACGCCCATAATTGCCCATAAATAGTCCATGAAACACCCACAAGTTAATATTCATTGATTGCGAAATCATGGTAAACACAGAGAGGAAAACCAAGAAACGTAACTTCACGTTGGCGAGGTGGAAAAGAGGAGTAAAATGTTGTTTGGAGGGCACAGTGTGGGCATTACTAATGCCAAAAAGGCACTTGAGTGAGAGAGAAAGGTTGCAGACGCCGTTAATGCTGCAGCCTCACAAAAAAAGTGGCCGAAAAAAAAATCAAATGGTTGGACATCAAAGTCGATTGCATTTCTGTTGTAATCTTCGTTTGATTTGGTTTGTTTTCCACTGCAGATCGATCAAACGGGTGTTCATGTAGGCTGGTAATTGTAAGACTTGCTTTGTGAAGTCTTCATGTTATTTATGAGAGCCAGTATTGCCATTTCTTTTACACAACGGTCTACAGTTTCACACACTTTCACGCGTTTCTTCCATCTGACGACGGTGTCGCCGTTTCTCATTTCACCCGTTTTTGTGCATACGCCTGGGTCAGAGTTTGCGTGAAGGACCGCACATTTTCCCGTCAAGTTTGCTTTTTATAAATACCAATTATTGCGTACGTAACGTTTATAAATGAGGCCCCTGGTGATTATCTGTGTCAAACGCAGCCGACAGATCCAGCAAGATGAGTCTCAGTGGCAGCTTTTGTGTTAGTCACACCAGTGGAAGAGTGTGTCTATTTGCACTTTTTTTTTCTGCATCGTGGCTCATTTAGTAGATTGTACACACAAAAAATTCTGTGTATTTTTGCCTATTTCCCATTTATTTTCTATGGCGGTAATTTTTGACTTCGAGCAACACAAGTGTGACGATTTTTTTTTTCTTCACCATATAGCTTTTTTTGAATCAAGTCCATAACATTTTTTTTATTCATTTTTTTTGTGCTCACATAGTGACTGCCGCAAAAGTCACAACGTTTCGTACCATTCTGATGAAGTAGGGATTAAAAAAAAAAAAAAAAAAAACTGTCAAAAGGGTGTCACTGACCATACAACCTCAATTTTACCAGAACATACAATGCCACTAATCGGTTATGATAGAACTAAATTAGAGCATATTTCCCAAGTTTCTGCATGGTCTTATAACTGCAGCCTGGTGTATTATTCTGTCATGTACATACTGTAGCTACTAGAGACCAAATATCATTCAGTTTGATCAGTGATATATAGAGTGCAACTGTCCTCTTTTTCAGTGGTACTGGTTCCAAAAGTATTTTTTTTCATTCATTTTTCCCATAGGGATTTTAAAATAGTCTTTGTTAAAGAGTTATACGCCATGAACCAAGCCAATCAGATACAAAGTGAATCACAACTCTACAAACTTTGATTTTAAGCAAAATAACAAACAAACAACTTAACGGCTTTAGTGAGGAAAATAACTAGAATCCCATGAAGCATTGCAAACAGCTTAAATTAAATAAATTGAGAAATATAAAACTACTCAAATATTAATTATGTACATAAAAACAATATATTTTACATTTATAGCAGATATGCATATACATAGAAATAGTTCAGTATTTTAAGAGCATAGAGAGAGCGACTCAATTCAATGGAAGTAGGCGGAGCTAAAGAGCTCTTTTGGCGCGTGTTGCTTTTTCCGGCTCTCTGATTGGAGGAATTTTTTCGACAGTTATGGGTAATGTAGTTTTTCACGTGTTCAACACGATTATTTAAAAAATATGCTGCATTAATGCGGGCTGACGGCTTCAACAGAATCAAATACCATCAATTAACAACCTCGTAGCTCACAGTCGGTCTGTCTTTAAAGATTTATAAATTATCGTGCGAAATAATCCTGACTTGCACTCCGTAATATATAAATAATACTAAATTAACACTGGTTGCTGTGTGTTCTGATGGTTTATTTTACGTGCACCCTCGAGTCTCTGATATCGGCTCACTTCCCCAATTCAATGCAAGTCTGTGAGATGTTTAAGTAATTTTATTGTTGGCCTGGTGAAAATGTGAATATCTGTAGCACAAATGGTGGTAGTTGCATGCGGAAGTTTAATATGTAGTGTTGCCGAAGTATGAGCACAGCATTGCTTGACTTGGTAAACGCCATTACTGTTTGATTTTTGTGAGTTTTTATTGACGTGCATTCAAGACCTCCGTCTGACTCAAATTGCAGTACTTTGTGTTGTTGCAAAACCAGGGTTTCTATAGTGCTCTAAACCCTCATGCCTGTGTCATTCAACTGTTCTCCGAGTGCTGGGCACTTGCGCACTCAGATATAAGATCTGAATGTTTCTGTCTTTGATTCGCACTTCAGAACTGCGTCTTGTTGTCGATGTGTTCAGGTTTTCTGGTGTGTGTGCGCGCGCAATGAGTGGCACGGCCAATTTGATCATCTTTCGTCTCTACGTCACAACGAAAAGGAAAATGACTCATTGGAAAAACGATTCATTAAATTGACTCAGAGTCGACTCATACTTTTGAGAAACAACTTTTTTTTACGGTGAACTTTCATATATAAAACTTTGCAGGATGTTTTTGTTCACTTAGATCTATGTTACATACTACATGAAAGGTGATTTTAAAAATCCCATAATAGGGGCCCTTTAAGAAAAAGAGGACATTTCGAATCCATTGTGTTGCAGATCCTTCCATCTCAGCAATATGAATCGTTTGGCTGAGAGCTTGAGGAAAGCTGTCCTGGAACTCACCTTTGATGCACTCTCTGTACGCTCTTGCTTTGTGCCGTCCGATAACTGACCAGCACTATACGTTATGCATTTTTAATCATTTATCATATCAAATGCTCTTAGAACTCTGAAAGAGAAAGCGCCCTCGCATAACAAGCTATTAGTTATAGATCTGACTCTGTTCTTCTGAAGAATAAAGAACATCAGTCTTCTGTTGAGAGAAACTGCGGTGATGTTTCAGAGAAACCGTGTTTCTGAAGAGCAAATCAATGATTACGCTTCAGTTTCACAGTTCAGAGACTAAATCAGGTGAAACTCGAACAATTAGAATATCGTGCAAAAGTTCATGTATTTCAGTCATTTAAATTAAAAGGTGAAACTAATATATTTAGTGTATATAACTATATACATATGATTATACTTTTCAGAGGGCCGACATTTCTGTATTTAAAATCCTTTTTTTATTGATTTCATGTAATATTCAAATTTTCTGAGATTTTTTTGAATTTGGGGTTTTCATAAGCTGAAGCCATAATCATCACAATTATAACTTTTGCACGATATTCAAATTTTTCGAGTTTCACCTGTAATAGTTTGATTCTGTTCAGTTCTGGTTGCACTATTGAAGCATCTCGCGTTCACATTTTTATAGAGCTGTTTGATTAAGCGACACTGAACAAGGTGTGTATGTGAGAGTGAGAATCTCATTCATGACATTCACATTATTAGATCTTCATACTTATTATAGTATTTCAGGGCGGATGTTGAGCCATCTATTTCTGTGCTTTCCATAGATATCAAATATAACTTTGTAAAGAATTTTTTTTTTTTTTATCCAAGTTCTGATAATTTGGCAAAGTGAGGTTGAACTGTAATGTTGCTAACAAACCTAGTCATGCTGTTAAAAATATGGAACATCTGTCAGCCAATCAGAATCAAGTATTTAGCAAGCCACAGTAATGGATTGCAACAGTCCCCGCCCCCTTTTTGCAAGTATTTTTTCCATTTATTTTTCACATAGGGATTCTAAATAGTTATAAATCTTGAACTAAACCAAGCAGATACGAGGTGAATCACAACATTACAAACTTTTATTTGAAGCAAAAAAAGTTTTTGAAAATCGGATTAAAAAAGGACTTTAGTGAGGGAAAGAAGTACAATCCCAAGAAGCATTGCGAACAGCATAATCCAATTTAATATGATGGAGAAATATATAACTACTCATTTAAAAATGTTGATTATATGTGTAAAAACAATATATTTTATGTTCACTGTAAAATATGCATATATATATATATATATATATATATATATATATATATATATATATATATATATATATATATATATATATATACCAACATTGAAGTATTTAAGAGCATAGAGAGATCGACTTCATGGGAGTGGGCGGAGCTAAATAGATATTTTTCTGCTCTCTGATTGGTGGAATTTTCTGTACAGCATCATGGGTAATATAGTTTTTCACCAGGAATTCCACTGTTAAACACGACTATTATGAAAATAATCTGAAATAATGTGGGCTGACGGCTTCAACAGAAGCAAAAACCACTGAACAACCTCATGTGTGTCTGTCTTTTAAGGTTGATAAGTTATCGTTCAAAATCAGCTGGAGAAAATTAATGTTACACATTCAAAACACACAACAAAATTCCTAAAACCTTAATCAAAATGAAAATAAAATAAAAAGAAGTAAAAACTGATTCAAAATATTAATGACAATTATAATAGTACTAAAATAACACGGTTAAAAAAGCAATTTAGTAAACTAGACTTAATTTACTGTAGTTATCCAATTGATTTGCCCAATGTCATCAACTTTTAAGTAAGTAAAATTCAGTGTAGAAATGATACTTTCTGTCCTCAATATACAGTCCATGAATATCTTGTTTGATCCAGTGATCGAAATGAGTTGTAAACATGACATTGAATCTCTGATAAACTAGACGTGGGTGTCTTTACTCGTACCCGGCCAATCAGAGTAGAGTTTTCCAGATTGAGGAGGATCGTTTCAGTTTTGAGTATGTAATATGCATCAGTTGCTCAGGCAACAAACTGGCTGAGGATGAAACTGGGAGGTCACTGATGCTGGATATTAAATCAAAATTGGTTCATGCATCCATTTTGCAAGGAGCAAATTGTCTTCCGAGAGAATATCTGGCTTCTCTTTTTGAGTGCAAGCGTAATGTAATGCGACTGGGAGACCGGGCGGCCGGTATGGAAGGGGACAGTATGAAGCGAGAGGACGATTTGTGCCTCTGTTCTCCATCAAACTTTCATCGGGAATGTTAATAGAGTAAAAGGGTTTCCAGGAGATGTGCAGCTTCTGTCAGGACGCCAGCGGAGATATATTTAATTAAAACCAGAGCTGTTTATGGGAATCTGATTTAGCCTGATCTGAACTTCCTCTTTCCTGCATCAACACGGCCTGTTAGATCCACGAAACGGACCCGCAAATGAGCAGAATTCTCCTTACTCCTGTCCAAACATCTGATGAATGTTGAGATCAATTACCTCCTTTAATAGATGCATGAGTTCAGCCCACAAATATGACAATGGAACTTTGTGAAAGTGCATCATAATTCTCTTGCCAAACGAGAATCAGTTTTTTTTATACCACAAATGTGATTTAGTTTTTCTAACGTGGGTCACCAGTGGAGTCACGAGCATTAGCACATCGTGCCGAATTACACACAGCTGTTCAGCAATGCTTTTGAAGACATAGTGTACTGTATACAAAAATAGAATATATGCACACACACGTCCATAGACGTAATGGTTTTTATACTGTACAAACTGTATATTCTATCCCCTTACACTAACCCTACCCATTACAGGAAACTTTCTGCATTTTTACATTTTTAATAAAACATTGTTTTTTATGTTTTTTTTAATCAATTTCCCTCGCGGGGACCACTGGCTAGTCCTCACAATGTAGGTGATTTCACGTATTACTATTCTTGTGGGGACATTTGGTCCTCACAATATAATATAAACATGAGCACACACACACACACACACACACACACACACACACACACACACACACACACACACACACACACACACACACACATATGCATATATAGTTCATGAAGTAGGGTTATTACATTTTAATATAAATATTTATGTATTTTTATTTTATGTATTTTTTAATTTTATTGTTATATAATATTACACTTTAAATTCTTAAAGATTAATTAAATTATAATACTATAATATTTTATATATGAATAGAATTATATATATATAATTATATATAGTTATATATATATATAGTTACTATAATAAAATAGTATTTAATTACATTTTAATATACATATATGTAATTTTTAATAGCAGTAAAAGTAGTTTTTCATTTTTATTTATAATTTTATAATATATATATATAAAATGTATTATTTTTGAAATATATTTAATAATATATATATTTATTATATTGTATGTATGTATGTACTGTATGTATGTATGTATATTTTGGCCAGAATGCCGGGGTTACACCCCTACTGTTTTTCGAAGGACATCCATAAAGTTTTTTGTGATGACCACAGAGAGTCCGGACCTCGGCTTCACGTCTCATCCGAAGGACGGAGTGTCAGTTTATCTGAGTGTTTGCTAGTTTACCATTTATTCAAATGCATTCTTGCATGCTTGTGTGTGAGAGTTTGTAGCGGTCTCGTTCATCTCTTCTGACACCAGTAGGAGATCTGTCAGCATATTCTCTGTGATGTTGACGTGTGTTTCCTGATCATTGATCTGCAGAAAAGCATCTTCAAGAACCTGCTCTCAAAGCCTCCGTTCATAGATTATTACCTTATTCCGTCTGTGCAGCCAAAAAGGGCATTAGGAATAATAATGCAGAGAGAAAAATGAAGAATACTTTTAAAACGGCAAGACTTTAGTTTTTGAATTATGCCCTTTATTAATGTGTCTTCAGTTATAATTATGTTGTATTTGAAATATGAAGTTCATTTTTAATATTCTGTACAAATGTGCTTTGATTAAATGGATCACACTCATGTGTGTTCTTGAAGTAGTACAGTAAAAACTGTACTTTACTTGACAGGTGGCTTCACAATATATTCACAAGCCCATCAAATAACTTTAAAGATAAAGTTTGTCATTTTTTTAAATCTAAAATATGGAGGCTTGTTTCCGCCACAGAATAAAAAAGGTAATTGTGACTTTCTTTCACACAATTCTAAATTATATCGTAGTATTGCGAGATATAAAGTCAGAATTGTGTGATATAGTCAGAATTGCGAGATATAAAGTCAGAATTGTGTGATATAGTCAGAATTGCGAGATATAAAGTCAGAATTGCGAGATATAAAGTCAGAATTGTGTGATATAAAGTCAGAATTGTGAGATATAAAGTCAGAATTGTGAGATATAAAGTCAGAATTGTGTGATATAAAGTCAGAATTGTGAGATATAAAGTCAGAATTGTGAGATATAAAGTCAGAATTACGAGATGAGATATATAGTCAGAATTATGAGATATAAAGTCAGAATTGTGTGATATAAAGTCAGAATTTCGAGATATAAAGTCAGAATTGAGATATAAAGTCAGAATTGTGAGATATAAAGTCAGAATTGCGTGATATGAAGTCAGAATTTCGAGATATAAAGTCAGAATTGAGATATAAAGTCAGAATTGTGAGATATAAAGTCAGAATTGCGTGATATAAAGTCAGAATTGAGAGATATAAAGTCAGAATTGAGAGATATAAAGTCAGAATTGCGAGATATAAAGTCAGAATTGCGAGATATAAAGTCAGAATTGTGTGATATAAAGTCAGAATTGTGTGATATAAAGTCAGAATTGTGAGATATAAAGTCAGAATTGAGATATAAAGTCAGAATTGTGTGATATAAAGTCAGAATTGTGAGATATAAAGTAAGAATTGTGAGATATAAAGTCAGAATTATGAGATGTAAAGCCAGAATTGAGATATAAAGTCAGAATTGTGTGATATAAAGTCAGAATTGTGTGATATATAGTCAGAATTATGAGATGTAAAGCCAGAATTGAGATATAAAGTCAGAATTGTGAGATATAAAGTCAGAATTGTGTGATATAAAGTCAGAATTGTGAGATATAAAGTCAGAATTGTGAGATATAAAGTCAGAATTGTGAGATATAAAGTCAGAATTGTGACTTTGTCAGAATTGTGAGATATAAAGTCAGAATTGTGTGATATAAAGTCAGAATTGTGAGATATAAAGTCAGAATTGTGAGATATAAAGTCAGAATTGAGATATAAAGTCAGAATTGTGTGATATAAAGTCAGAATTGCGAGATATAAAGTCAGAATTGTGTGATGTAAAGCCAGAATTGAGATATAAAGTCAGAATTGTGAGATATAAAGTCAGAATTACGAGATGACATATATAGTCAGAATTATGAGATGTAAAGCCAGAATTGAGATATAAAGTCAGAATTGTGAGATATAAAGTCAGAATTGTGTGATATAAAGTCAGAATTGCGAGATATAAAGTCAGAATTGTGTGATATAAAGTCAGAATTGTGTGATATAAAGTCAGAATTGTGAGATATAAAGTCAGAATTGAGATATAAAGTCAGAATTGTGAGATATAAAGTCAGAATTGTGAGATATAAAGTCAGAATTGTGTGATGTAAAGCCAGAATTGAGATATAAAGTCAGAATTGTGAGATATAAAGTCAGAATTGTGTGATATAAAGTCAGAATTGTGAGATATAAAGTCAGAATTGAGATATAAAGTCAGAATTGTGTGATATAAAGTCAGAATTGTGTGATATAAAGTCAGAATTGTGAGATATAAAGTCAGAATTGTGTGATATAAAGTCAGAATTGTGAGATATAAAGTCAGAATTGAGATATAAAGTCAGAATTGTGAGATATAAAGTCAGAATTGTGAGATATAAAGTCAGAATTGAGATATAAAGTCAGAATTGTGAGATATAAAGTCAGAATTGTGTGATATAAAGTCAGAATTGTGACTGTCAGAATTGTGAGATATAAAGTCAGAATTGCGAGATATATAGTCAGAATTGTGTGATATATAGTCAGAATTATGAGATGTAAAGCCAGAATTGAGATATAAAGTCAGAATTGCGAGATATAAAGTCAGAATTGTGTGATATAAAGTCAGTATTGCGAGATAGTCACAATTGACTTTTTCCTCGCAACTTATATCTCACAATTCTGACTTTATATCACTCAATTCTGAGTATATAAAGTGATATAAAGTCGCAATTTCATGATATAAAGTCAGAATTGCGAGATATAAGTTGCGAGGAAAAAGTAAATTGTGACTATCTCGCAATTCTGACTTTATATCACACAATTGCGACTTTATATCTCACAATTTTGACTTTACATCTCGCAATTTTATAAAGTCGCAATTATCTTTAAAACGTCTTAATTTGTGGCGGAAACAAGCTTCCATGCTAAAATACCTTCTCTCCTGCAGTTAAACAAGTGAAGAGTAACTCGGGCTCAGGCTCTTTCAAATATAAAACATAATTTCCCCAAACACGCTCAAAGCACTTGACCAATCAACACACTGCTCCAGTCGACCAATCAGAGCTCAGTGTGCTTTTCAGAAGGAGGGGCTTGCATAAACCTATGCAACTGTCTACACATGTATTAGATGATATCTGTCAGATGCTTTGAGCCTAAAACCTGCATCTGGTCCTGACCCACTAATATCTGTAGCATATACGGTTTATTTTCTTGCTTCAATAGAATCAGAAATGCAGTGATAATCTTAATCTGGCATTTAGGGGGTCTATAATCTCTATTCCCCAATCCTGACCCCCCTAAACGCAGCTATACCTTCACATCTATCTTACATTGGCCACTGATTACTTTCCACACAAGCTCTCATACAGAGACACAATATTTTGTATTTTTAGGGGATTTTATAGTACTAAATTATATTTACACTCGATTTATAATCCATTTATTCACTTTTTGAGCATAGACATGAAAATTAAATTTCCAACTTAAACTGTGGTAAATCTTGAATGCTTTAGAGCGACAGACTTAAGTTTGATCTCTTTTCAAAGACGACACTTGGCAGATTATTGCTGAAGCGAAAGAAATGTATGTTTATTGTTATGAAAAATGTATGAAAAATAAAAAATTTACTATTATTATAGTAATTCTAACAAAAACATGGTTTACTCTAAAACGGTGAGAAAATCAAAGGCATAAATCTAAAGTTGTGTTCCAAATGTGAGGCTGATATCTCAGTAAATGCGCTTTCATTGAGTGTGTTCGGCCGCAGTACCGCACGCTTCCACTAGAGGAAATCCGTCCCATTCGTTTCCAATGAGAGGAGCTCAAGTGTGACTATTGTTTTCAGGACCATTTAACCTGTTCGAATCATTCCATTATTTTGTGTTCACATAGCAAGTGCCAAAACCTTAACCAAGTTTCGTACCATTCCGATGAAGAATAAAACAAAAACAAACAAAAAAAATATAATTTTTCATTTTCCCTGGCATTGCAAACAAGCATAGACGTTCCAGAATTCATTCACAGTAGAGGAGGGGCGGAGTTATGAGGTTTGACTGACAGTTTGAGCAGCCAATGGAGTTTCGAGGTTTAGTCACAAGCTCTTTTGAATACTTTTCATTGGTTAGATATATGCAAAACCCACATATATGTGTAAAAGGTGACCAATGGTGATGATTTATGGGGGAAAATGAAGATACAAGGTTTCGGCCTTATATATAATTTAAAAAAGTTCCTTCAAGCAAAGCAACAACATTGTGTTCAGTGAAGGCCAGAATCTGAGTGCCATGTGAACGATGAGGTACAGAAATAGGTCAAAGCCCCAGGGGGTTTACTTTCCTTTAAGAGGGGTTTACACACGGGTCACAGCGGCATATAGGCCTAAACCACAGAAGAATCATCTGCAGTGGATTAAAAAAGGTCATGGCAATACAATGGCTGTCTGCATTCAAAAACGAGAGATATTTCACAAATGTGCATTATGCTGTCAGGAGGTTGATTATGGGTTTTTATGCTTTTTTTATGGCAGTCAATCGTATTAAACACCAGAGCATTTCTCTCCCATCTGAATTTATGTGTGTATTTAAAGAGATTCCGAGAAAAATAAAACATTAGGAAACGGTGAATAATGCGTCTGAAATCCACAAAAACATCATTATGTAAATGAGACGCAATGAACAAACTATAAAGCAGAGAGGCTGATGGGAAATGCAGAAAATCTTTTGGTGCAGGTATTTGCATTTATGTGCTGGTTATAGATTATTGCTGATAAATTAATCAGGATTGAAGCTAATCGATCATACAAGGAAAATGATCACAGCTTCTTTTAAAAATAATGTTGCATTACTCATTATGAAAACTAACAAATCATATTATATTGTTATTGAATGATCCCATTGAAGCTTTTTATGGGGAAATATCTTTTAAAATATTTAACTCTTTTATTAAATTTATTTTAAATATTTGATAAAAAAATGAACAATGCGCAACAAATAAAACTCGAAAAAAAGTTGAAAACATCAGCGTTTCACCACGCAGAAGAAAATGTGAAATGCTACACTGGGAACATTTTTTTTGTCTGAATAAATTGTTTCGCTAAAATGAATCAGACTTTTCCACTGTAAACCTTAACGCTTAAAATAAATAATTGGTTTGAGTAGGCCAAACTCAAATTAAACAAATTAGTTAAATCAAATTAACTTTCATGAGTATTCAGAACTTTCTTTTGCGTTCACGAAACTGACACTTTTTAAGTAATCTAAATTGTTTCATTGTTTTAAGTTTTATGAACTTAAATTTAGACAAACTTACCAGCATGCTTTGCCATGACACTCAAAAGGAAGGGTAATTGCTAAAATTAAGTGTTATATTATGTTTTTTTGTGCAAGATTTAATGTTAAATGAGAGATTTAGTAGTGTTTAATGCCCTTACTATGCTAGTTTAGAAGAGTTTCTGTTATGTCGGATTTGAATGTATGAATTAACTAATTCAAAATTTTCAAGTTAAGAGCCATTAAAATGTATGAGTTCAAAATTGAAATCAGCTCAACTTAAATTTGATGTAGCGGATTAACTCAAATTTTTGAGTTCTGCCAACTTATTTGAGTTTAAGCGAGAGAGGGCGGTTACTGGTGTCTGGACAGGTTACACTATTTTGAAAACGGTTAAGCTACTGAATGAGGTGGTTAATTTACTATGTTTAAATAGTTAATATCCAAAACTGATGTGCATGATGAGATTATGCCCTCAAAAGACATCAGTATCTGCAGTGAATGTAATCCGGAATCTTGTTTCCGCCACAGAATTAAAACCTTTTAAAAGATAATTGTGACTTTTTATCTCATAATTGTGACTTTATATCTCGCAATTCTGACTTTATATCTCGCAATTCTGACTTTATATCCTGCAATTTGACTTTATATCACACAATTCTGACTTTATATCTCGTCTCGCAATTCTGACTTTTTATCTCGCAATTCTGACTTTATATCTCACAGTTCTGACTTTATATCTCACAATTCTGACTTTATATCTCACAATTCTGACTTTATATCTCACAATTCTGACTATATATCTTGTCTCGCAATTCTGACTTTATCTCGCAATTCTGACTTTATATCTCACAATTCTGACTTTATATCACACAATTCTGACTTTATATCTCTCAATTCTGACTTTATATCTCGCAATTCTGACTTTATATCACACAATTCTGACTTTATATCTCGCAATTCTGACTATATCTCACAATTCTGACTATATCTCACAATTCTGACTTTATATCACACAATTCTGACTTTATATCACACAATTCTGACTTTATATCTCGCAATTCTGACTTTATATCTCACAATTCTGACTTTATATCTCGCAATTCTGACTTTATATCTCGCAATTCTGACTTTATATCTCACAATTCTGACTTTATATCTCGCAATTCTGACTTTATATCTCAATTCTGACTTTATATCTCACAATTCTGACTTTATATCTCACAATTCTGACTTTATATCTCACAATTCTGACTATATATCTCGTCTCGCAATTCTGACTTTATCTCGCAATTCTGACTTTATATCTCAC
The DNA here is from genome assembly GCA_030578275.1 of Meda fulgida. Lineage (NCBI taxonomy): Eukaryota > Metazoa > Chordata > Actinopteri > Cypriniformes > Leuciscidae > Meda > Meda fulgida. The sequence goes on from CM060626.1 coordinate 1,526,609, forward strand.
AATTCTGACTATATCTCACAATTCTGACTTTATATCACACAATTCTGACTTTATATCTCACAATTCTGACTTTATATCTCACAATTCTGACTTTATATCACACAATTCTGACTTTATATCTCGCAATTCTGACTTTATATCTCACAATTCTGACTTTATATCTCGCAATTCTGACTTTATATCGCACAATTTTGACTTTATATCTCAATTCTGACTTTATATCTCGCAATTCTGACTTTATATCTCACAATATATCTCACAATTCTGACTTTATATCTCACAATTCTGACTTTATATCCCTCAATTCTGACTTTATATCTCACAATTCTGACTTTATATCTCGCAATTCTGACTTTATATCTCGCAATACTGACTTTATATCTCGCAATTCTGACTTTATATTTCGCAATACTGACTTTATATCTCGCAATTCTGACTTTATATCTCGCAATTCTGACTTTATATCTCGCAATTCTGACTTTATATCACACAATTCTGACTTTATATCTCGCAATTCTGACTTTATATCACACAATTCTGACTTTATATCTCGCAAGTCTGACTTTATTTCTCACAATTCTGACTTTATATCACACAATTCTGACTTTATATCTCGCAATTCTGACTTTATATCACACAATTTTGACTATATCATGCAATTCTGACTTTATATCTCACAATTCTGACTTTATATCACGCAATTCTGACTTTATATCGCACAATTCTGACTTTATATCATGCAATTCTGACTTTATATCTCACAATTCTTACTTTATATCACACAATTTTGACTTTATATCTCACAATTCTGACTTTATATCACACAATTTTGACTATATCATGCAATTCTGACTTTATATCTCGCAATTCTGACTTTATATCTCGCAATTCTGACTTTATATCTCACAATTCTGACTTTATGTCACACAAATCTGACTTTATATCACACAAATCTGACTTTATATCACACAATTCTGACTTTATATCTCGCAATTCTGACTTTATCTCACAATTCTGACTTTATATCTCGCAATTCTGACTTTATTTCTCGTCTCGCAATTCTGACTTTATATCTCGCAATTCTGACTTTATATCTCGTCTCGCAATTCTGACTCTATATCTCACAATATATCTCACAATTCTGACTTTATATCTCACAATTCTGACTTTATATCACACAATTCTGACTTTATATCTCTCAATTCTGACTTGATATCTCGCAATTCTGACTTTATATCTCGCAATTCTGACTTTATATCACACAATTCTGACTTTATATCTCGCAATTCTGACTTTATATCACACAATTCTGACTTTATATCTCGCAATTCTGACTTTATATCTCGCAATTCTGACTTTATATCACGCAATACTGACTTGATATCTCGCAATTCTGACTTTATATCACGCAATTCTGACTTTATATCTCGCAATTCTGACTTTATATCACACAATTCTGACTTGATATCTCGCAATTCTGACTTTATATCACACAATTCTGACTATATCACACAATTCTGACTTTATATCTCGCAATTCTGACTTTATATCACACAATTCTGACTTTATATCTCACAATTCTGACTTTATATCTCGCAATTCTGACTTGATATCTCGCAATTCTGACTTTATATCTCGCAATTCTGACTTTATATCACACAATTCTGACTTTATATCTCGCAATTCTGACTTTATATCACACAATTCTGACTTTATATCTCGCAATTCTGACTTTATATCTCGCAATTCTGACTTTATATCACACAATTCTGACTTTATATCTCACAATTCTGACTTTATATCTCGCAATTCTGACTTTATATCACACAATTCTGACTTTATATCTCGCAATTCTGACTTTATATCTCGCAAGTCTGACTTTATATCTCACAATTCTGACTTTATATCTCACAATTCTGACTTTATATCACACAATTCTGACTTTATATCTCACAATTCTGACTTTATATCATGCAATTCTGACTTTATATCTCACAATTCTGACTTTATATCACACAATTTTGACTATATCATGCAATTCTGACTTTATATCACACAATTTTGACTATATCATGCAATTCTGACTTTATATCACACAATTTTGACTATATCATGCAATTCTGACTTTATATCACACAATTCTGACTTTATATCTCACAATTCTGACTATATCTCACAATTCTGACTTTATATCACACAATTTTGACTATATCATGCAATTCTGACTTTATATCACACAATTTTGACTATATCATGCAATTCTGACTTTATATCTCGCAATTCTGACTTTATATCTCACCATTCTGACTTTATGTCACACAAATCTGACTTTATATCTCGCAATTCTGACTTTATATCTCGCAATACTGACTTTATTTCTCGTCTCGCAATTCTGACTTTATATCTCACAATTCTGACTTTATATCTCGCAATTCTGACTTTATATCTCGTCTCGCAATTCTGACTCTATATCTCACAATTCTGACTTTATATCACACAATTCTGACTTTATATCTCACAATTCTGACTTTATATCACACAATTCTGACTTTATATCTCGCAATTCTGACTATATCACACAATTCTGACTTTATATCTCACAATTCTGACTTTATATCACACAATTCTGACTTTATCACACAATTCTGACTTTATATCACGCAATTCTGATATGAAAAGTCAGAATTGTGAGATTTAAACGCGCAATTACCTTTTTTATCTTTCATTCTGTGGCGGAAACAGGCTTTCATACCTATCAGCTGTACATATACAGTATCTATTCATTTCTCTTACAACAGCAGGCAATAACCAGTAGTGAATAGGTCACAAAGTTTGATATGACTAACTAAACAAACTAAGGCAGAACAACAAGCGAGCTTTGCGATTCACGTTCTGGATACTGATTGTGTCATTGTGTTTTTGGCTCCGTTCCTGCTTTGGCAAAATCTATTATGTCTTAAAACGAATCCGCAAAGCTTTCACAGGCCCATCATCTTGACTTATACCGAGGCAGCGAGAGATATAGACTGAGAAACGGGAACGAAATCAGCAACATAATCCGAACGAGGATCAAAAGTCTTGGACTGGATTATTTTCTATTGCATCACGGGCCTGAAAGACCGGTTAGATCAAAGACTGAGATTTTTGGGAGGAGAATGATATGTGAATGCATTATTGAAATGGGGAGACAGGAGTGAGAAGATGAAGACGGATCCGGTGTCATAACGGGAACGGTGGCCGGTCCGTGACGGAGAAACCCAATCCCGAGCGCCATTGTGTGACTGCGTTTGTTCGGATTCAAAGCATAGCAGGAACTATAAGAGCGATCTGGTAACAGGATCGGCCCATGACTGATAGTAATTACTTGCTGTCTACACGTTTAATAATTGAACGTAATTTCAGATCCAGCGCTTTCTAAAGGAAGAGAATGGCACGCTGTCAAACGCTCGGTACCAACTGTGCTGTTCATAAAATCAAAAAAGACAATTCTTGTTTTTCCATTAAATATTGCAGTATGTATTATAAATGATTTTTCCATGCACATAATGATTTTATGTGCCTCGCAATCTTGAATAAGAGTAACAGGGAGTGGAGAAACCTGTCACTCACATGAGATCAGCCAATAGCAAACCACAGCCATCCAATCAACTCCCCACAGACACAATCAAGCCCCGCCCACATTTGTTCTCATCTGAGAAGTTTCACAAAATAGGTAAGAAAATCCGATGCAAACTTTAAAGTCCTCCTGTGATGAAAATCAAGTTTTTAATGTTGTTTATATGTCTATGTGGTGTTTTTAATGTGCTTTAAGACACATGTGTAAGTTCATAAGTCGACAGCATTGCTGAGTATTTTCTGCTTAAAACTGCAGTGAACCAAAGACAGTCTCAAAAACACGCTTTGAAATCACTGGCGTTTCTGACGTCACAAACGACCTTGTAACCAATCAGATCAACGTGTGCTCGTCAACCAGTGATCTCTGAGTGAGTGAGTGAGTGGAGGCGGGGCTCATTTGCATATTCATAGAACCACGCATACTAAATGAGGCAAAGGTGTCGAGTTACATTCAAGGTATTTTAAGGCAAGAAGACTTTTTTTTCAAGGAAAAAACTTAATTTTTATGAACAAAGATGATTTTTAAGGGAAAAAACTACTGACTACAGGGGCACTTTAAACAACAGAACGAGACGCACATCTAAATCTGCTTAGCCCGACACCAAATCCTCAAATTAATATTTGTAAAAGAACCATCACATCTGCTCTATAAAAACATCAGTAGATGAAATGTAATGAAATAATAACAAGACTGTTTGCAGTTCCCTGTGTCTGAGCTGACAGAGCCAAGAAAAGCAGAGCAGACATCAGAGCACTGGCTGAGTTATGAGGTAAGGGCGATGTCATTTCCTGTGTTTGCACCTTACACTTTAACATGTTAATTTAAGCAAACTGACAGTAATGAGCAGGAAGGCAACACAGGTGTTTAAATATGTAAAATAATTACTTTCTTAATGTTCACAGTCTTTTTGGAACACTATTCCCCAGGGTTGCCAGGTCCGTGGTTCTCCCGCAGAATTGAACTACTTTTAAAGTCCCCCTGTGGTGAAAATCAAGTTTTTAATGTAGTTTATATGTCTATGTGGTGTTTTTAATATGCTTTAAGACAATATGCTTTATGCTGAGTATCCAAAACACGGTTTGAAATCGCTGGTGACGTCACAAACTACCTAGTAACCAATCAGATCAACGTGTGATCGTCAACCAGTGGATCTCTGAGTGAGTGAGTGGAGGCGGGGCTCATTTGCATATTCATAGAACCGCGTATACTAAATGAGGCAATGTGTCGAGATACATTCAAGCTATTTTAAACTTATTTCAAGGGAAAAAAACACTGAGATGTTTTACCCATTTTACATTCTAACAATGAACTGTGCTAGATGATGTGTTTTGTGAGGACTAATATACATTGAAGTGTTGAATTGTGTGTAATGCAGACAGTGCATGCATATTTTAGGTATGGGAGCGGCATATTTTGAGTTTTGATATTTGGGATAGGGCTTATTTGAGCTACTTTTGTTTGACCACATTGAGCTAGTTTTGTTACGCAGACCTGGCAACCCTGCCAACTTTCCCAACTTTAATTTCTTTTCATTTGACTCTGTTTTGAATTGTGGCAGAATCGTCGCACCTCATAATCTGAATGTAAAATCTGCGGCGTTCGCTTGATTCAGAGGCAAAGAGTCATTTTGAATCCCATTTCATCTGCAAAGTAGGTGGTTATTGTGTTATGTTGAATGGTAAACAGTGTCAAGAGTCTTCAGAAACATGTTGGTCAGGTTTTCAGGAAGCACAGTGCCAAGATAGATGATACAAGCATACCAGTTCAACTCCTTTTTAACAAGAAAAATGATAGTAATTGTGCTTTAAACTCTATAAGCCCAATGGACAACAGAACCTCAGTTAAATTTTTAACAATCTTTTTTGGTAGCCGCACATTTCAACATTTCATTTCACGCAGCAATCAGAGGGAGAGCTGGAGCAGGACGGGGATCAAGTGTATTTTATTAATCAGAGGCTGTTTGTTGTGCGTCTCTCACAGGTTCTCCATCATCACAGCGAACGCAATCAGGCTCTTCGTCTCCAGGCTAATGTTGTGTTTGTGTTGGTCTCGGTCTCGGGTCGTGAGGCGCACAGGTGGGAAAGCGGAGAGCAAAGCCGATTGTACACTGGAGGAGTGAGAACATACACAGAGTAACATAAGTAATCAAGCTCAGATTAAATGTGACTCGACCGTACCCCATCATAGTAAATATATTGAATAACAGAAGAGGAGTGGAAAAAATGTGTTATAGAGGCTGTACTTTTGCATAATATGCATTTCTACTATAGTGTACTTCTACAGAGTTTAACTTTAAAGTGTGAGCAACTTTAGGCTCATTTGCAGTCACCTCAATTCATCAACTCTCATTAAAAACGAATGATCAGTCACTTTAAATCACGGCCAACACTCGCTTAGGTTTGGTTATAATGCTGCCCTGTAAAAAAAAATATTTTGTCGAAGTTGTAAATAATTAGAGATTATTGTAGTGTTTTTCAAGATTTGTATACTTCTACTTTAAGATTTTAAAGCAAATTTTTTTTCTAGTAGAAATATCTAAACATTCTTAAATCAAGATTTATCATCATTTACTTGAAATGCAAAATGACTTTAGACATATTAAGTTTTGTTTTCTGAAAAAAAAAAACTAAATTAAGTGAGTTTATACTTGCTATACAATGTCTTCCATTGGGGTCAGAAAAATCAACTTAATTCAAAGATAAAACGCATCATTTTTCTGACCGCATTGGCAGATATTTGTTGTTGTTTTAAACTTGATACATTTTTCATAAAACAAGAAGTAATTTTGCTTCTTAAGTAATTAGATCTTGATTTAAGACTGTTTAGATATTTTTAGAAAATAAGACAAAAATACAAAGAAAATCATTACTAGCTATCTTTGAGTGAAAATAGTTTTTTTCAGTGAATGTAATGCATTTGCATCTATGCATTTGCCAAATGCTCTTATCTGAAGCAACCTACAATATATTTGGGGAATATATTATATAAAAATCTCGAACCCATGACATTGCCATTGCTAACACCACCAGTTTATACCAATTTAATAATGCACTATAAGATGCTTGATCTTGACCGGCAGATGAAAATGTTCTCTGGTGGATTTCAGTCTCCTGCTGGTTTCTGAACACATGTTGCTGGTGGAGTAAGCAGCTTAAGCGGTGAACCTGACCTCAGGTGACAGGCCCTACTCGCAACCTGTGCACCGCAAAGCCTCGATACATTATCTGTCCTCCGGCTTCTTGTGGTTTTAAATGACTGCTTTCCATTGTGAGCGTTTCAGAGAGTTCAGAGAGAGAAAGGGAAAAATGAAACCAAACTGGTTTTTGGAATAATAGAAGTGGCGTGTGGCCATGGCTGTTTTTTAGAGAGCTGAAAAGTGTTCCACAAGCGATGACAAGCTAAACACACACTCCTGATCTGACCTCTGCGATGGGTCGGGACACTGGAGAAACCATCCCATTGGTCCGACACAAAGAGGTAGATTAAAAAAGGACAGAACGAGATGCCTATCACACCACTACAAAAAGACTCGGAATTATAAGTGATACTCGTATAACTTTCATGTTTTGATGACTTCTGCGATACAGTTCTGTGTATTTCTCAGAAAATATAATCACACGAGATCTCCGTTGCTTTTCGACAACAGCAGAATTTGTGTAAACAAGTTTGTGGCTTGGTTTCTGATGAGACGTTTTTTCGAAAACCCTTCAGACTTTATCTCTTCTAAAGAAAAATGCAATGCTATGTGTAGACATTTCAAGATAGAGGCACTTGTAACGCGATCAAATCAAACATTGAGATGGTCGTTGAATCCTCATAATGATTTAGATTCCCAACAACAATATCTTGACAAATTGACTGATGCTTTCCAGTCGATTAATGTTTTGAGCAGTTACTGCTGAGTCATGCAATAAATAAATAAAAAACACCCGTTTAGTTGCTAATACATGAAAAAACATAATTTCCAAGCTGTTAATAAGAAAATAAAGCACTTTAATGTTCATGAATTCTTTGCTTGCACATCAGAGAAACAAGGTTGGAGAAATACTGCATTAGCTTCTTTGAAAAACGTTAAGAATTAATCACAAACCAGTTGGAGAAAACAAGACATTTTGGGGCTCAAGAGATTCATTGCACACCATCCTACAGAAAACACAACTTCTGCAAATCACTGAGAAATCAACGTGGCATTAATTTCTCATCTCTTTTGGAAAGGTGATGACAAACATGAGGAGCATTACATCTGAATGGGTTCCTGTAGAATAATGCAAAGACAGGCATATAAAAGAGCTTTGACAATTTGACACAACACACTGCTGAGGGCACCATTGTAAGATACATTAAAAGCATGTTGGGCAGCAAATGCAGAGAGCAAAATCTTTATATTTTGCAGCGATCTTCCCAATATATATATTTGTAGATTTCATCATAGTTATAAAACATACTGTATGCACAATATATACAATATATCTTCACTTAAGAGATGCACAAAACACATTGTAAACAGAATAGTTTGGGCAGTCTTTTGCTGAGCAGGCAAGTGTCATATGTTTGAAATCTCCATTGGGTTCTTGTCCACCATTTCATGGTTGAGTTTTAAAGGAATCTCAACGTCTAACCTCTTCTTCTTCGGCTTTCTTTTCTTGCAGCAGATAAACGTCACCAACGACACGACGGTCAGAAACAGTCCGAGGCAAGTCACCGTAAGCGCAAGCAATACCATCATCAACTCGCCACATTGATTTGGCACTCGTTCTCCTTCTCTCCCTTCCTTAATCGGAGGATCCTCACCATGATTGAGATCTACCCCTCTGGGCAACAAGCTTTGAATGAGCGTCTCATTGCTAACGGTTTCATTCACAAACAGGTTGACCAGTACAGTAGAGTACAGTTCTGGTTGCCCGTGATCCCTCACTTTGACCCACAAACTGTAAAGACCTCGATTGTTCAAGGCTTTCCTCAAGGTGATGTTTCCCGTGTACGGGTCGATATCAAACGATCCTGGTTCTCCGTCAGTTCTCTTGATGATGCTGTAAGCAATAACAGCGTTCATTCCCGTGTCCCGGTCCACCGCATAGACCTCCGTTATCGACGTTCCTGGAAGCGTGTTGGGAAGCACCAGCATGAAGGACTGGTTGGACTGAGGGAAAAGAACAGTGGGAGGGTTATCGTTCACATCTAGGAGGAGAACGGTCACCATTGTGATGCAAGAAAGAGCCGGTTCGCCTCCATCGATAGCCTCAATCCACACGTAGTACGTTCCCTGCTGTTCCCGATCCAAAGGGGTTTTGGCGCGTAACGCGCCTCGTCCGGTGTCAATCACGAAGATATCACTCCCGTTTAGGATTGACAACGCCACCCAGCCGTTTTCCCCAGCATCCGCATCCGTAACCGTAAGCACGCCAATCTCCCCGAATCCTGGAAAGTTCTCCGGCACGAAAAAAGTAAAGTCCTTGTTGATAAACCGAGGGCTGTTGTCATTGCGATCCCGTACGGTTATAATCACAGTTGCGATTGACTCTTTTCTCGGTGTCCCACGGTCGACGGCTCGCACCATGAATCGGTACGTCTCCTTTTCCTCGCGGTCGAGAGAAGTGGACACCGACAAAACCCCGGTTGACCTATCCAAGCCAAAAATGGTGGGAGCGTCGGCACTGAGTAGATAATTAACCTGACCTCTGCTTTCACTGTCCGCGTCGGTCGCCTGAAGCTGAACGAGGAACGTGTTCGGTGGGTTGTTCTCCTCCACTGTGATCTCAACGAAGGATTGCTTGAAAACCGGAGCGTTGTCGTTAACGTCCAACACATGGACCTTAACCACGGTATTAACTACTAATCCGTGAGCATTACGAACCACAACGACCATTTCATAATCCTGCTGCTGCTCATAATCCAGTGTTTCGGTGGTCTCAAGCAGGTACTCGTTTTTAAAGCGCTCGTAAGGCACAAGTCGAAATGGACCTGTAGTTTCTAGAAAACACTCTATCTTCGTTTGTGGCTCGGTGTTTTTGATGGTAAAAAAAGCAATTGGTGAAAACGGTGGCTCTGATTCACTTAGACTGACAACACCGTCTTTCTCGGACGCGATATAACGCGGCACAACAGCCGGAGGCCCGGAAAGCTGTCGGATAACATGAACGGTAACCGTTGCAACTTCTGGAATACATGTCGGCCCATTAGCCAGTACGGTTAGTTTGTAGAGCTTCCCGGTGTTGTTGTCTATCTTCCCTGCTAGTTTAAGAACCCCAGTGATTGTATCCAAATGAAACAGGTTTCTGCTTTCTTGGGTGACCCGTTCGCTGAAGGAATACGTGATTAAGGCGTTTTCCCCCTCGTCTGGGTCGTATGCTTGTAGACGAGCCAATTGCAGGCCTTTAGAGGCGTTTCCATAAAGAGTAACGTTCACTTGTGATTCTGTAAACTTGGGGCAATTGTCGTTGACGTCAGTAATGATAATCCTCAGTGTAGCAGTGCCTAGAAGTGGTGGAGTTCCTCCGTCCTCAGCGATAATATCAGTCACGTACTCCGCTTGTGTTTCTCTATCAAGATGCTCGGTTATTATGAGGAACGGCGTCAGCTCTCCGCCTTCGTTCTCCTCTACGTCTAACGTGAAAAACCCATAGTCGTTAACAAGCCAGTATGTTTGAACACTGTGAATCCCGATGTCAGGATCCACTGCTGATTGCTCGACTGCGAACCTGGCGTTAACAGGAGCGTTTTCCGGGACGGAAACCCTGATTTCGTCAACGGGGAAATGCGGACGGTTGTCGTTGACATCCTCGATTATGATTTTAATCTTAACCAGCTGAAAGTATTGCTGAGGAAGGATTAGCACGTCTAGGAAGAGTGCGCAGCCTTGGCCCTCGTGGGACTCGGCGCACAGAGTCTCTCTGTCGATCTCCACGGCTGACGTGAAGAGATCCCCCGTCGTGTTGTTCAGAGTCACGTACTGCTGGCTGTTCGTCTTCAGCTCCAGATTGAACAAGCGAGAGGGATCACTGGAAAGACCCAAGTTTAAGTCCGCAGCGATAGACCCTATAAGTGTCCCTTTAGATAATCCTTCTTTTATCTTATAGATGAGGTGACTGAAATTTGAAGAGCAGGAGAGAGGACCGGTGTACAAGAGGAGAATGAACAAACCCTAAAAATAAACAACAAAAAGTGTTTAGTAGGAAGCAACAGTAAGTAAAGAAGCATCACTTTAAAATCAAATGGAATACATAATAATCAAAAAAGCAATGCAGATCAATTATACATTAGGCACAGATTAACATTTATGTGGAGAGGGTTGGACTAAATCAACGTCCACTGAATATTTACCCAATTGTTTACCATGATAAACATAATTTCTATAGTTATTTTACTACTGAAAAAATATCACTATAGAAATCTCTTTCAAACAGTGTTCAATGCTTCTAGAATCTTTCTCTCAGTTTAATTAATTTGGTCATCATGACAGTGGTGGTAACAGCTTTAATAATAACAAATGTTTTTCAACCAACTATGATTATCACAAAAAAATGTTTTAAGGGATTGTTATGAAACGGCAAACTAAATAATAATACCTTATGCTCACACAAATAATTTCTGTTCACACACACACACACACACACACACACACACACACACACACACACACACACACACACACACACACACACACACACACACACACACACACACACACACACAAATCTTTATAAAAATCCATCAAAATACATATTAGACTTTGATTCATATACATATAGAATTGATAGAAGTATTAAGATGAATTTGGATTATATACAAATCCTGAATTAAAGATGTTATTCAAAAATATCAAAGATACATACTATTAGGAGAATTTAATGTCATGATAATTCAGTTCTCCATGAATGTAAGAAACTTACCCATAACTCTCCTTTGCTGCGAAGGCATGTTCCTCTGTTAGTGTTCCACATGTTTCCCGTTCAGTGTTGGCGTCACAGGGAACGGGAGCGGGATGAGTTCACAGTAACAGCCGCATTATGAGCGCCTGCCAGCGGCTGATTCCTCGCTCGCTGCCCGATGCGCGACTGACGCGCTCGACTCATTCATATGACTGATACAATCCGACACGCCCACCGCATGCTAATGAGCTCTGGCGCGACCAATCAGCATGGGAGGAGGAGGGCCGTCTAGGAACAGCTCATTTGCAAGTCAAATCATTTTTTGCAAAAACGTTTGGAACAGTTTTAGTCTGTCATTACACCAGCATGACAGGAAAGTAGATTATCTTTTCTACACTTTGGAGTTAATTTAACATTATAATATAATGTAATGCAATAATAGAATAGAATTTAATATTATAATTTGATGTAAATTGCTTGTGCTTTTCCTCATATGTAAGTCACTGAACAAAGCAGCTGCTAACAATTATAAATATGATTATTATTATAGTGTTCACTGATAAAGTTAATTATTTGGATTCTGCATAAAATGCTAAAGAACCTTTTTGACTGTAAATGGTCTTGAGGTAATATTTTTACTTTAGAAAGTAAAAAGTTTGGATGTTTCATTAGGTTCTTCAGATCAGTATTTTTAAGAGCGCACCACAATATTTCTTATTTTTAAGAGCACCATAACTGTGCAACCCTATGAGAAAAGGATACAAATATGCATGAGTATTATTCCATATGTATTAGACAGCACAGATGATCAACACTACAGATCAATACTGCAGTAACTAAAGTACGCTTTTACAGGCCTGCGGTTGAGATTACATTAACTCAGCTCTACATTAACAAGCTCATAGTCACTTTCTTTGTCTCTGCTACTCTTGATGAACAATTATTGTAGAACTAAACACTTGCTTATTTGCTGCATCTTTTTTTTAACCCTATAGTGGTTTTTCCTTGCCTTCCAGAGCATCACACTAGTGATAATGTGAGGATTAGTGTTAAAGAATACAGGATGAAGCATCAGCGTAACCTTCACCAAATCAACTTCTCTTAATCTGAGCATTTTTAACCACATCGACAGATGCTGAAGTGATTGAGAACACACTGTCCAGAGCTTTAACTCAGGATTGATTACACACAGTCCCATGGAAGACTTTACGTCTCATGACGTTTAAGATCGACATATTTATCTTAAAAATAAACTGTTGATGTATGTTTTTTTTCCCTTGCAGATGGTAAAATGTAATTTCCTTTACATTCACATACATTCAAATATGTATCACCTTGAAATCAAAATGAACTTTCCTCAGTTTTTATGGAATATTAGTTTATTATAAACGATTTATTATTATTTTTAAATCCATGTGCCTCTTTAATAATAATAATAAATAATAATCTTTAATGAAATAATTTCTCCCTCTGGCAGTGACATCTCTGAAAACGAGGGCGGGGCAACCTGTCACTCACATGAGATCCACCAATAGCAAACCACAACCATCCAATTAATTCCCAACGAACACAATCAAGCCCCGCCCGACATTTGTTAGTTTTTTTTATTGCATAAATTATACATACAAAATCAGGGCATGAAGCATGGTTATATCTCTTACAATGAACAATCATAACGACAGAAACAAAACATAAATATCATGGATTTGCGTACATTAAAATATGGAATTGTACACAGAAAAAAAGAATAGCATAATACTAAGTTTAAATCATATATATAAATAAGTCCCCATGTTGCATAAAAAACACACTTTTTCTTGTTATTTATAAGTCTAAGGGGTGAAATAAAAGAGTTAAATTTAGTTAAACAGAGCAAGGCGAGCGTTTGTGCTTATAAAACTTAAACTTTTTTATTTATTTTTGAAATGACGGATCGTTTCGCTGGATAAGACCCTTATTCATCGTCTGGTGTCGTTTAAAGCCCTTTGAAGCTGCACTGAAACGCTCATTTGGACCTTGAACCGTTTGGGTCCCATTGAAGTCCATTATATGGAGAAAAATCCTGGAATGTTTTCATCAAAAACCTTAATTTCTTTTTGACTGAAGAAAGAAAGACATGGACATCTTGGATGACATGGGGGTGAGTAAATTATCTGCAAAAGTTTTTTTTAAAAGTGAACTACTCCTTTAATGCACGCGCATCAGACCTCACTTTGCTATGGGCTATTACCCATAATCTTGTAGTGTCGTAACGTTTCCGAACAGCTAACCGGCTGCTAACTAACCTAACAGTCGCGTCGCCGTCAATAGCGGAGGAGAAAGACCGCAGAATTTAAAAATACTACTGTTTTTGTGTCACGAAATGTAGTTTTAAGAGTTTTTGGGTCGAGAATGTAGTTGTTTGAAGCTCAAATATGTTATTTATTCAGACAGATACCTCCTATTTAAAAATTTGATCTAACGTTTTCGGAGTTGTGAGATCCAGGCAATCACCGGGCGCTCAGCGCTCATGTTCCCCCGCCTGGAACAGCCTCACCTCGGCTAGTGCTCCTGACGTGTGCCGCTGGCTGATGTCTCTAGTCTAGTGGTTAAACGAGCTATAATTTTTCTTGTGTAGGCTATATCTAACGGGCGATTTTTGATCTCATTAATCTATCATTTGTTCCCTGGCAAAACGTTTTGGCTGAGGGCAAAGTCTTCATTCATAACTTTATATAAATTATTTAGGCTATTTATCTTTAACGTTGTAACCTGCAGACTTATGTTTGACTGAATCGTTTAACTTTATTTCTTGACTTTTATCTTCTTATACCTTTTAGGTGGCCAGTGCCATGTTTTTTTTGTTGCTTTTTTTTATTAATGCCAAGTTATCAAAAATATAAGTAGCTTACAAAGATGTACAAATTACCAGAGCCATAGAGAGAAAGAGTTGCGACACTCCCATAGACTCCCATAGCATTGTAAATGCTTTGCGATGCTTATGCTGGTCTTCATATGTGCATGCACAGCGTAATTATTTATATTTTATGTAAGTAATATACAGTTGTCACCCTGCCTCCAAGTACTTGGGTGTGTGTTTTATTTTTTATTTACCGTTCAATAATGCAATCGCTGCTGTCTGTCCCATAGAAGAACATGACAGCCAGCATATGTTCTGGAACTATTGCGGCATATATATATAATATATAAAACAGAATAGAAAGCTTTAATGAAATAAATTCAAAAATTGAAACGGCCAGCGCCATGTTTGCTGTCCTGATCACAACAGAAGTGACGTTTGCAAAACTGTCCCAATTCTGCTCTTCACAGCTTCGGCCCCTTGCGCACTTACTCCTCTAAGTGCACTTTCAACAAGTGTCCACTTCGAGGAAGACCTTAGGGCGTAGTGTGGATATTGGGACAGGGCCCCAGAAATGAGCTCAAATATCTGGATCTAATTCAGTCAGTGACGAATCGATTCACCTGAGCAAACAGCTCTTCATTAAATACTCACTCCAACTGTGCTCGCTGTCGTTTAGCCTCAGGCCAGAACGCGTTAGTATTGCGACACAGAAGGAATGCCTGTGCTCAATACTGGGCTGTTTGTTTTCAGGTAAGTTAGGCTTATCCAGGCTTTCAAATGAGTAGAGCATTGTTGCATATTATGTAACTAATAATTGTAATAATTCTAATTGACAGAATTGTGAACACATTTACACCCTGAACGCAACAAAAATGCCGAGAATGAAACTCCTCATCTAAACGTGCCGAAAGGCTTTTGTGCTGAAACTCGTTTCCACCACAGGTGTGACCGTCAGCGTGCGTCAGGAACCCTGTGTGCGTGTGCGTGTGTGTGTGTGTGTGTGTGTGTGTGTGTGTGTGTGTGTGTGTTCTGAAGCTGTCGACACGCCTCGTTAGGTTTCAGAGGACTTCAGTTCTGCTGAACAGGATTTCAGAGAAACGGTGGGTGGGATATTAAAGAAGTGTTTCTCACTCTCCAGTCCCTCAGGGCTCGTACAGTATTTACAGTCTTACAGATG
>CM060626.1:1547111-1589611 GCA_030578275.1 Meda fulgida
TTGTGTGTTTCAGTCCACAGGCGTGTGTGGTTCAGTACATCGCCATCTACTTGCCTGACAGCATAACAGCTACAGCGGTTTAATTCTATTCCGCGGATCCGTGTAACGGAGATCGTTTTGACCAGTGTTGTCATCTGCACACGAAAAACATAACAAATTAGCACTATGAATATTAATAATTCACATAACTATGATTAATTATGAATATTTGGATCATTAATTGGATTAAATTGATGTGGCTAATTAATATTACAATGCAACTTATTTCTTTATGGGGGTGTATTTATATATACATTTATTTACTAAATTCATTTATTGAGGGTAATTATTTAAGGATTCGTTTATTTATTTTAGTTGGGGCAGATTTATTTATGTATTTATTTTTTTATTATAATGTAATTTTATTATTTATTCAGTGAACATTTATTTTAATTTTGGGGTACACATTAAAAATCCTGCTGTTGAAATTTGCTGAACATCTTTTTTACAAAGTTATTCAACACTTTTTTTTTAAAGTCCAGTTTTAAAATGCAATTTAAGTTGAAATAGTTGACTAAACTCCAAAATATTTTAACTTATTTAGGCAACAACAAAATTTTTTTTTTCACAGTGTATTCAATTATTATATTGGATTTGTTTTATTTTTGCCCGTTCACTTTTAATGAATTCTGTGTCCAGACATCTTTTAGGACGAATTCAAATTCTTGATTTCATGTTATAGTGTAAGTTCATTATTTTGTTCTTGAAAAGTAGTAATAACTTAATCCTTAAGGTTTCTGCATGCGCACTACTGAAACTGAAACGAATGGTGGCAAGAAAACATGAGTGAATGTATTGCACTTTTAACCAAACCTTAAATAAACCTAGTATTTATTACTATATCCAATCATCGGCATTATAATGATATTACAATAGCGTCACCAATGGCAATGAACAACAAGCAATCCACAAGAATATAATCATGTTATGAGCTGTGTGTGTGTTGTTTCATGGGCGCCTGCGCCTCACCACACCATTCACACTGCGGTGGGGCATCTGAATTTTTATCTGCTGATTAGTATTAACAATCTGAGAATAGAATGCAGTTTTTAAAAAAATCCTAATAGTAATTACAACTAGAAGCTACACAAATACATACCGGTAGTTTTTCATAAATTTGAGATTTTGTGCTATTTTGCTTCCATAACTTGCTTTCTTTCAGTCTAGCAGCAATAAACGTTCAAACCACAAACTATACATGAAGGAAAAATATGAGATGTGAGATTTATCTTACAATGCTTTCGACACAAAAAAAAGCATTGAAATAATATTTTTTCCTCCCAACATGTTTTTCCATCATGACCGATTTTAGGGGCTCCGTACTTTTTAAACTTTATTTATAACTTCATTTGCGTCTGTAGAGTTTCACTACAATACATCGGCTATCCTTTAAAGTTTTATCTTTAAATTTTATCTATCTTCAAAAAATCTCCACTTCCAGCAGCTTTAACAACACCAAACAAGTTTTTTATTCATATCTATATCTGAAGTTTTGGATACATATCATCGTCTGACTTGTACAACATTGGTATTCTTAAAACACACGTTTTTCTCTGTCTGTTGACAGTATTTTTTCAGCACAGTTATGGAGTGATAACTTTTTTTTTAAAAAACCTTTATTTAATTTTGGCCTATTTATTTTTGTTGTGGAAAAGCATTCAAATTATCAATATGAATAATGCATTCTGTTTTATTTAAAACATTTCTGAAATACTTGTAACACAAAACATTTGTCCTTAAAGGGATAGTTAAACCATTTAAAAAGAAAATCCTGTCTCATTTACTATCTCAAGATGTTTCAAACCTTTGTAAATAACTTTGTTCAGCTGAAAACAAAAATGATATTGTGAAATAACAAAAGTTTTTTGGTCCCCATTGACTTCCATAGTATTTCTCCCCATACTATGAAAGTCAAAGGATCATGTCTTCTGTTAGTTTATGCTTATGTTATATGGTTATATCACTTCCACAGTTTACTTGTTCGTCTTCATTATTTTAATCGGGCTGGTGAATGTTTTTAGCAATATTAAAAATATCTTTTGATGATGACATCGACTACAACGCGTGCCCCCAGCTGTGAAAGGAAGGAAAACTCAATTTCAGACACATCGTTCTCTTTAATTATAAAACAACAGTTTTCATTCATGACCAAGCGATCACACAGACTTCGATTCATGCCTTTATAAATATATATCTTTCAATTACACTGACCTCTGATCAGACAAATTACAAAACGAAACAACAAATGACAGATATAACTGATATCTGCACACGATAAACATCTGCTGCACGTGATAGCTACAAACAGTGCATTCGCAATTCTACACACAAACGTAATACGTACATTTCATATCACTGAGTTTTTGGACAGCCAGTGATTTTGTTTTTGTTGCCCAATTTCACATACGCCAACAGTTGAAGAACAACCGACTAATTTTGCATACTTCATACTAAAATACTACCTAAAAAATAAATATTTTACAAAATAGCACGGTCAAATATAAATAACATCTACACATTACAGTACTTAATTTCTCACTGAGTCCCATGTATTTGGATATTTTTTAACCAGAAGAGCATTTTAATGAGAGATATAATATATAAAATGACATTAATGTAAAAAATTAAAAAAGAGGGGAAAAAATTAATTGCATAATGCATGATTTTTTGAAAACATTTTTAAAAAAGCTCTAATGGACATATTCCATTTAGCACCATATATGCTGCATGTGAACATTTTCGGGTCAAAGATCAGCAAACTGTGTCTCCAGAAGCACTCCAAATAAACAAAAAATTGACATAAATTTTCTGAATATTGCAGATTTATAAGTTATAAATTTTTTTTTTTAGTACATGTGAGCGTAACATTGGCACTTCACAGAATGTTGTCTCTATCGCTCCGAACGCTGAGGAATCAGACACATCTCCCACGAACACACTGAAGACAGAACACAGGCATAATAAGGTTCGTACGTACAACACACACAACACACACACACCCAGACAGAACACAGGCATTAATAAGGGTTCGTACACACACACACACACACACACACACACCCACACACAGGACAGTACAAGCATTAATAAGGTTCTACACACACACACACACACACACACCACACACACACACATACAGAAACACAGGCATTACTAAGAGTTCGTTCACACACACACACAAACCCACACACAACACACACGACAGAACACAGTCATTAATACTAGTTTCGTACACACACACAGGACAGAACACAGGCATTAATAAGAGTTCGAACACACACACACACACACACACACACACAACACACACACCTCACACCACAGGCATTAATAAGGAGTTCGTCACAACACACAGACACACACACACACCACACCCGACACACACCACACCAGAAGAACACAGGCATTAATAAGAGCACACACACAGACACACCGACAGAACACAGGACATTAATAAGAGTTCGTACACACACACACAACACACACAGACAGAAACACAGACATTAATAAGCAGTTCGTTCTCACACCACACACACACACGACCGACAGACAGACCAGACAAACAGTCAATTAATAAGAGCATAAACACACACACACAGCAAAATAGAGTTTGTTCACACACACACACCCCACACACACACACACTGAGCTCACCTTCAGTCGTTGCTCCTACACTTATCACATATTTGTCATCATAAGAGAATCGATGTTGGTCACGTTGGCCGAGTGGCCGAAGTAACGCCATGTGTTTGGCCTGTGAAGATGCAGACCATTATTGCAAACATCGACAATTCTCTCAAGAAACCATTCAAGGGTTAATGAATCATACACACATATTATTAACCCTTATTATATAAAAAGTGTTCCTTTTTGTTAGCGAAAATATGATCAATGTTCGTCAACATCTTTCTTTTCCATGCCTAAGACGAGACCACAGAAACAACACTTCTTTTAAAAAAAGCCACCAGCATTTTAGTGAATAGTTTCAAAAAGTTTCAGAATATTTAGTGTAGAATATCTGGACATGCATTATACCAGAAGAAAGAACAGAGCTTCTACTTTTAAGCTCTGAAACGTTGGAAGCTGGGGACTATTTTCAGCGCTGCGTGATATCATTGCGCCTGCTCCCCATGGTACGGCACTAAAGCTCCTTGATTAATACGCAGAATGAGAGTATAGTTCCAAGCCTATCAGCCTAAAAAATCAACAACTTTACATTTTTCCGTCGGTCTTATTTCACGATGTAACTACAGAAGAGGCAAGTTTTAATAGGAAAACTATCGAAACTCTTATGGTCATATTTTTTGAGAGAGATCTAACGGTCTAATCAATTCAAAGATGTATGCTAAGCTATCTACAAGGTGCTATCGCCAGACCCGCAGATTGATGAATGGATAAGCCCTATAAATAAATTTGAACTTGAGATAACGAGTTGACTTGACAAACATCTCCGTGCATGGGACGTCGAAGAGCTTGACGAGATACCGAAATCATCCCCGGTGACCACGTTCAGTAGCCCGGCGTGAGAGACACAAGCGCAGTTCCGTCTGCTTTCTCTGCGTTACGAGGCCAACTCCCATAACCTGTCTGCCCAGAACAACTGCGCAGGAAGAGAGTTGTAACCAACGGACACTTTGACATCATCCCACACACAGATCCGATCCACACCTGTCCAGTATCCCATTTGATCCAGTCCATCAAGCCCGTTATGTGACCATCTTCCCGCTGGAACCTCATGAACCTGCCGCTTGTATTAGCCTGTGGACACCTGCGCACACGTCACCTTACCACCGATAGCACCCTAAAACTACACTTAATTGATGTTTTTGGATAAAAGCGTCTGCTAAAAAATTATACTTTATGTGAAAAAAAAAATTTGTCTAGAAAGCATATTTTATTTTGATATTTTTTTTTCAATTTAATGCAATTTGTTTTGAGAATTTTTGTTATTTTCTTTTTTTTTTCCCCTTTAAAATTACTATATTTAATCAATGAAATTAAAATAAGTAGTAGTTTTTTGAGCACATCTTCAGATCTGCACTTTATTAACTATAAACGGTGAACTCTGAATCAACACACACCAATGCTACATTTTTCTAAATGCATAATAATTAGTTAATAAGCAAGTATTATTACTTCAATGAGCTCATTGTTTCTGCATCATATTTTAAAGAATACATTTTTAGCTAACGTGATTTTGTATATGTACATTTCTGAACACATTAACTTACACAGTTCCTCCTGAATTGTAATTTGACTCACTCATTTTCTGTAAAGCTGCTCGAAACGATGTGTTGTTGTGAAAAGCGCTATACAAATAAACATGAATATTCACAACTGCTAAAACTGCAATCTTTAACATGAATGTAGTCTATTTCCAATCTTGAACTGAATAGAAGCTGATTGACATTGAATTATTTGACAACTGATGAATTACATAATCACTTATTTTTCTGTGTATTAACAATCTGACTTGATTCTGGACCAAGTGAAGTGTGTTTGATCTGTATGTTTATATTGTGATATTAAGATTTTTAAATGTTTTTTAATGCTCACCAAACTGCAATTAAAAATGTATTAATAGAAATAAATTATTTAAAATTTTTTTGTATTTTATAATCAAAATAAAGTGTGATTATTCCTGTGATCCAAAGCGGTATTCACATCATTACTCCAGTCTTTCATGTCACATGATCCTTCAGAAATTACTCTAATATGATGATCTGATGCTCAAGAAACATTTATGATTAATTATCATGTGAAACTATAATGTACATTTTTTTTTCACATGAATCTGTTTTGTTTAAAAACATTAAAAATTGTCCCTATCCAAACTTTTGAACGCCATGTGTGTGTGTATATATTACACACAGGTGAAACTCGAACAAAGATTTCAGTAATTCAAATTAAAAGTAAACTATATATTTTAGTGTATATAACTATTTACAAATGCATGATGATACTTTACAAGGGCCGAATTTCTGTATTTAAAATCCTTTTATAAATTGATTTCAGTATATTCAAATGTTTCTGAGATTGTTGAATGTGGGGTTTTTCATAAGCTAAGCCATAATCATACAATTATAACTTTTTGCACTATATTCTCATTTTTCGAGTTTCACCTGTATATATATAATATATAATATATAATATGGTTGATCTTAAACTTAAAATGACATAAATCCATGCAATGTCCTTTGTTTGTGTAAAACAAAATTGTTGTACATTCAACAAAAAAACATTTCAATTTTCACTATATTTCCCGTGAAAGGATTGTTCTGATTCCAGCCCCACCCCCCACAATTGTACCTCGATTATTTGCTGTCCGAGAAGAAGTCCCACTGGGATCACAAACCCAGGGATATCTTTGCATTAATCCGATGCGATTTGATACCGGAACCCAGAGTCAGATTCGTAATAGTCCACAGCGCACTCCACGACCGACGGCCAGCAGGGTCCGGTTATCACAGCTGAACCTGTGTGCGTCGCTCTCAAATATCACCACACTCACTCACAGAAGCACAGCAGACTTCAGATTTACTGTCCTCATTTTCGCTGTCTGTCAATTGTTCAGAAATATAAACTAAATAAAAAAATTATTTATATCACTTTTCTTCCCCATTGATATGTTTTGATACATTTTTATTAGACCAATCTCTTCAGTCGTTTTGCTTCTCAAGTAAATAGATTTTATATTTTTTTGAACATGTATTTTAATTAGAGATGCACAGATTCTAAATATCTCAGATATCATAAATAATCATGTCTGCTGATTTTCTTAAGAAACTACACAGAGAATCCTCTCTTTGGTTCATTACTATAATAATAGGTTCAAATAACAGTCTAAAAAATGACATTCAACGGAGTGGGGGGGGGGCATATTTAATAATGTTTTTCCTATTAAACGTGTGATCGTCTACGAAGTGGAATCCTCTGAGTGATTGAGTGGAGGCGGTGCTCATTTGCATATTAATAAACCGCGCATACAAATGAGGCAAGGGTTGTCGATTAACACTCCAAAAATTTTAAGACATGAAGGATTAATTTTCAAGAAAAAACGAATAGATATGTCTATGTGACAAAGATGAGTTTTAAGAATAAAAATTGACTAATGGGGGACTTGAACACTGATAGAGTGATTAAATAGACATGATTCATTTCAGGAAGTTGTACTGCTTATCTTTAAACATACATTTTGATGTTAATTCATGTTGGCGCTATAACTAAAGACTCCGCTTGAACTGAGGCGCTACAACAACACATGCGTAAGAGTTCAAAATGCCTTGTTTTGGATTTCATGATAAAATGCAGAAATTGAAAGCTCAGCTTCGATTTATTGACTGAGAACGCTAATAATGTTTTATAAAGGGAACGCCTGCTTTAACACAGGTCTTTATCATCACTGTGTAATGCATTATTGTTGCGTTACTTACTCTAAAACCAACACAGAGATCTAGATCACACACTCTGATACATTGTTTCTGTCCCCCTTTTGATTGTCAAGAGCGTCAAATCGTACCCTGATCATCGGCTGTTTCTAAACAGGGAAAACGTTGCTTTATGTACGTCGATGCATTCCCTTAACTTAAATGTTCTGAGGGATGATTTTATTACTTTTCTTCCAATTGATATATTTGTTTTCTCCATTTAACAAAACTTCTTCATTCAATAAATCAATGTATTAATTTTTTGAGTTTTGTCTGATAAGTTTTTTCCGTTTTTTTTTCTGAATCTGATACTAGATCTCTCTTGAACTATTTTACATGCGGTCTGAAACTGGATTGCTCCTGTTTAAGGCTGCACTTATTGTTGCCGTGTTGTTATGCAGGTGTTATGGTAGTGTATTATATTTTGACCTGTCTTTGGACTGCCAGTGGCTGTTGTATAATGTGCTATATAAATAAAATTAACTTTTTTTTCCGTAGACAAGACTTACAGGGCCCCTATTATGGATTTTGAAAATCACCTTCATGTAGTGTGTAACAGATCTAAGTGAACAAAAACATCCTGCAAAATTTTATATATGAAAGTTTCAACCGTAAAAAAAAGGAAAGTTGTTTCTCAAAAAGTATGAGGCGACTCTGTTCAATTTAATGAATCGTATTCAATGAGTCATTTTCCTTTCGTTGTGACGAGAGACGAAAGATGATCATATTGCCCGTGCCACTCATTTCGCGCTGCACACACACCAGAAAACCGAACACATCGACAACAAACGTCAGTTCGAAGTGAGAATCAAACGCTACCTTTTTCCAACTGCCAGGGACGAGCATGAAGAATCATTTAAATACACCACACAGTATAGCGAACCTAGTGCTGTGTTCGCGTCCACCTTTAATGACGATATGATGTACAAACATATACGCTTCAAGTGTGTTCAAATGCTTCAAGAGGACAAGCCCTGGAAGATCTGACCAATCACCGCAAAGAGGAGGGATTGAGGAAAGAGTCGTTAACAGAAATCATCTGGAGTCGGGAAGCAAACCAGGAAAAAATAAAGCATATTATAAGACAACAAAAGTCATGCATGTAAAACTGTGTCGGGGTCTCCCAAACAATATATGGAACATTTTAAATTCCATAGACAGTGCCCTTTAAAAGCAGAACTCCGCCACTTCTAGACTTTTCGCTGATTTTCACTTTTGTTGTCAAATGTTTTTTCTTCCCCTACAGCTGTGGGCGTATATCCCCAACACTGTCGTAAAGAAACTCACTTGCGCCCTTCTCCCCGTTTCTTTTACTGTCTATTTGGTTCTCCCGCTGCTCACGTGCATCTGTTATTATCGTTGGCCACTGACTGGCGAGCCGTGTCCTACCCTACCGAGTTGGTAATTCATCACACATTATCATAGAACATTGACATTACATTTTTATCTGTTATCAACTATAAAACGTAAGGGGTTGTGTGGAAAAGTTAGAAAAAACGTTACAGCTTATTATTATCATAATTATAGCCTCACTTACCTTCAATGAACGGAGATTGCAGTGTTAGTTTATAACGTTAATCGTGCAAGACAATGCTCAAGTTGCATTCTTTTTATAAAGTAGAATAAATATATTATAGTTACAAGACCGTGTTTTACACTGTTAATATTGAACAATTGTAGATCATAAAGGAGTTAGTCGACCTAAGTATAAAACATTTTATGACACCAGAGAATGCACGACCAATGTTGATTTCTTGAGCGTCCCGCGCACGGTCAAAACGTGTTTCCTCCTCTCTTTCACCGCCGCTAACCGTCTCTTCTGTCTTTTTTCGCTGGCACAATGTGATTTACCAATCGTAAGCTTGTATTACTTACTCAGGTTATTACTTCTATAGTATGAGGTGGGGCGTGTGTGTGTGTGTGGTGTGTGGTGTCTCGTCTCGCTTCTCACAGACTTTCCGATTTTTATTTGCGGACGCAGTCACAATGTTGCAGGTGATTTTACGCCGGGGGAGCTGGTGAAGTCCCCAATAACACAGAACAGGTTGTTTTAAAATTAACATCCAAATGATTTCTAGACAGCTTTTATTAGTTCAAAAGTTCTGCTTTAATAACTTCAGTCCTTTTTCTCATTTCGATCCTGTATTCTAATTAGAGAATGCAGGAAGTGAGTGCGTGCTGTTCGTGGGCTTGACGATGCGAGTGTGATCTGACCGTATGTCCTTATGGCCACTCTTCGGTCCCTCTTTTCTTCCCCACACCATTCAGAAGATTCACCACAGTAACGATGAACTCTCCGTTCTCCATCCCGATCGCCGAGACCCATTTCCCGTTCGCACTGTACGGCCGTGCACTTCGCCGGTGACCCAGGCTGACTTTGTTCCGAAGTTTCTTGGAGACAAGGAAAATAAATACATACAAAGTGTTAATAACATACTGCCATTCAAAAAGTTTTGGGTTGGTACGATTTTTTAAATGTTTTTTTGGGTGGGTAAAAGTGCTCCTCCATTTACATTTATGTGATCAAATAATAGAGAAAAATATCATTCTAATGTAAATCACAGCTGTTTTCTATGTGAATATCTATAGTGTAATTTATTCCTGTGATCAACTCCATCCTTCAGTGTCACACATGATTGATTAGGTGTGAGCATGATGGGTGGAATGTTTGGAAGGATGAGAGATGGAAATTGAAGGGAATGAGAAAGAATATGATGATTGTGATTGTGGGATGGATGATGAAATGAATGAATGAAATGATGTGAAATGGAATGAAAGTTGGAATGAAAAAATGGTGATGGATGACTGAAAATACATGATGGTGATGAAAATGTGCAAGGAGATGAATGAATCGACACCTTCAGAAATCACTCAAAATATATCCTGATGCTCCAGAAACAATTATGAATTTATCAGTGTTGAAATATTTTTCTGGAAACTGATACATTTGATACAAGATTCTTTGATGAATACAAAGTTGAAAAGAACAGCATTACATAAAATATAATTTTTTGTCTTTACTGATGCATTGGATCAAAGTAAAGCTACACTGTCATTTTTTTAAAGTTGATTCTTAGCAAAAAACACTTTGTTCTTTCAAAATTAATATGTGCTCATTAATGTGTAATTACTTCTACCAACTAATCAAGTATTCTCGTAAGCGTAGAATCTGCCATTCAGAATGCATGCGGGCGAGTCTCTCGAATGGCCATGTTGCGCATCCATCTTGAAAATACATGAGCCAAAGAGGGACATACCGGGAATTCAAGCTTTGCCTTTCGCGATTAACACTCAGTGGCAGCGTGACAGTCCGTGATGGTTCATTTAAAACTCTTAAACGGTAGTGTAAATGCTCCCATTACTCCATTACCCACAATCCCTCACCTTATCCGCCAGGTCCCAGATGCGTATGGTTCCATCATCACTGGCGGAGATGAAGACGTCTTTGGAGGGGTGTGTGGCCAGACCCCAGATGCGTCCCTGTGTGTGTCCGTTTATCATGGTGTTGGAGGCGGCGTTCTTCTCGCCCACCTCGATGATCTCGCCGTCCTTCGTTCCCACCAAGATCTTTCCCTTTCAGCCAACAAAGACACATCATACGCCTGTCCATCTACTAAACGGAGACTTTTTTGGCCAAACAAGGCGTTTTTGCCTTTTATTAGGATAGGACAGTAGCTAGACAGGAAGTGAGGTGAGAGAGAGAGAGAGAGAGAGAGAGAGAGCAGGAGAGAGAGAGAGAGCAGGAGAGAGAGAGAGAGGGAGAGAGAGCAGGAGAGAGAGAGAGAGAGAGAGAGAGAGAGATGGAGAGAGAGGGAGAGAGAGAAGGAGAGAGAGAAGGAGAGAGAGAGAGAGGGAGAGAGAGGGAGAGAGAGGGAGAGAGGGAGAGAGAGAGAGAGAGAGAGGGGAAGAGAGGGGGAGAGAGGGAGAAGAGAGGGAGAGAGAGGGAGAGAGAGAGAGAGAGAGATAGAGAGAGGGAGAGAGAGGGAGAGAGAGAAGGAGAGAGAGAAGGAGAGAGAGAGAGAGGGAGAGAGAGAGAGAGATGGAGAGAGAGGGAGAGAGAGAAGGAGAGAGAGAAGGAGAGAGAGAGAGAGGGAGAGAGAGGGAGAGAGAGGGAGAGAGGGAGAGAGAGAGAGAGAGAGAGGGAGAAGAGAGGGGAGAGAGGGGGAGAGAGGAGAGAGAGAGAGAGAGGAGAGAGAGAGAGAGAGAGAGAGAGAGGGAGAGAGAGAGAGAGATAGAGAGAGGAGAGAGATAGAGGGAGAGAGAGAGAGAGAGAGAGAGAGGGAGAGAGAGCGAGAGGGAGAGAGATAGAGGGAGAGAGAGAGAGAGAGAGAGAGGGAAGTAGAAGCCCTAAAATGAACAGTCACACAGACAGCAGGGCTCTTTTTGGATGCTAATCACTTAAAAACAATTGCATAAAGCATAAGATGACTGACCTTTCCTCTGCACACAGATCTGACGGTCTCGACTGGAAGTCCCGTCTCCAGCTGAAACGCTCTGCATCTCTTCATCTCCTGATCCCACAGTTTCACAGCGCCGCCCTCTTTAGTCCTGCACACACAGTCAAATAGACATTTACAACTACAAATAAAGATTTGTTCGACAATATGTACAGTGATTAGGAGTTTATTGAGGTAAAAGTCTGCAGAAGTGGAGCGTGACTCACGGCCTCTCTTTGCCTCCGGTCACGATGAGCCCGTCTCGCAGCGTGGTGTACATGGTGAACACCGGCCCAGTGTGCGCTTTAGCCACCACACGCACCAGGAAGTGCTCCCGCCACACAAACACGTCCCCGTTGATGGCCCCGGTGAACGTCAGGTTATTCTGCCAGACCACAGAAACATCTCAGTCACATGATCCTTCACAAATCATTCTAATAAGATGATTTGCTCTTTAAGAGCATTTATGATTATGTTGAAAACAGTTCATATTTTTGTGATAATATCCATGAACAGGGTTTGATATTAACACCCGCCAAATGCGGGTTAAAATCCACTAACGCTGGGGAAGTTCATGTTAGACAAATCAAAACAGATTCAACACATACTAAATCATATCTCATATCATATCATATACATCATCATATATATTAAATACAGCGTATTGTGCAGAATCTGCTCATATCTGGCTTACTTGAACACACACGTCACTGTGCAACAAATAACGGCGCGCTTGTTCATTTGCATCGAAGCAATAGCTAAGATTGAAAAGCGTTTGGTGAACAGAAAACACTGTTACTTTCCAGTATCCACATTTTTTGATGTTCTTTGTCCTGTATTGATCTGTCCATCTAAAAGACATTTCTGGTGGAAGAGGAAGAGATGGTGGATGACAGGATTTTTTTTGAATAAGAAATGAATGTGTGAAATCCAAATGTAATTATGTATATAAAACATTTATATATATATATATATATATATATATATATGTTTTTTTTTTTTGGTTAACGTTAGTTCTGACTGGCCGGTAACTTAAAGGGACAATGTGTAGTTTTTTAGGTATTTTATTATCTAAAATCAATATTTTTATTTATAAATATGTCCTAAATGGTGTACAAATACCTCTGCCAATTATCTGACGTATCCTCGTAAACGAAGAATTTATTATCTTTATACACATGGCACGGGTAAGTCCACGGAGGCTTCCATGTAGTTCCGCCATCTTGAAAAACTATAATAGCAGAGAGGGACAAAAAGCACTAGGCCAACGCGTTTTCGCTCAGAGCCGGCGTCGCTTGTCAAATTTAAAAGGCTGCATTGCACTGTTATTTTCAATGGACCATACATATGCCGAACCACAGGAGAAGAAATCCTCATCGCCAAAAAAGTCCAAAATTGAACGTAAAAGGAAACGTGACCGAAAGCTTTCAGAAGAGACGCTGAAGTCGTGCTTTCTCCTCGACAGGTACGTCAATGTTACAGAAAATATAACGAATAAAGAAGGCATAACTACTAATTACAATAGTTCATGTTTTTCACAGTCAGTAATTCATACCGTAACATTCGTTTGTTTGTTGTGCGCTATCGGCCCCTTTGGCGGTGCGCTATCGGCCCCTTTGGCGGTGCGCTATCGGCCCCTGTGGCGGTGCCCTATCGGCCCCTGTGGCGGTGCCCTATCGGCCCCTGTGGCGGTGCGCTATCGGCCCCTGTGGCGGTGCGCTATCGGCCCCAGTGGCGGTGCGCTATCGGCCCCTGTGGCGGTGCTCTATCGGCCCCTTTGGCGGTGCGCTATCGACCCCTGTGGCGGTGCGCTATCGGCCCCAGTGGCGATGCGCTATCGGCCCCTGTGGCGGTGCGCTATCGGCCCCTGTGGCGGTGCGCTATCGGCCCCAGTGGCGGTGCGCTATCGGCCCCGGTGGCGGTGCTCTATCGGCCCCAGTGGCGGTGCGCTATCGGCCCCTGTGGCGGTGCGCTATCGGCCCCTGTGGCGGTGCGCTATCGGCCCCTGTGGCGGTGCCCTATCGGCCCCCTGTGGCGGTGCGCTATCGGCCCCTGTGGCGGTGCGCTATCGGCCCCAGTGGCGATGCGCTATCGGCCCCTGTGGCGTTGGCTATCGGCCCCTGTGGCGGTGCGCTATCGGCCCCTGTGGCGGTGCCCTATCGGCCCCTGTGGCGGTGCCCTATCGGCCCCTGTGGCGGTGCGCTATCGGCCCCTGTGGCGGTGCGCTATCGGCCCCAGTGGCGGTGCGCTATCGGCCCCTGTGGCGGTGCGCTATCGGCCCCTGTGGCGGTGCGCTATCGGCCCCTGTGGCGGTGCCCTGTCGGCCCCTGTGGCGGTGCTCTGTCGGCCCCTGTGGCGGTGCGCTGTCGGCCCCTGTGGCGGTGCGCTCTCGGCCCCTGTGGCGGTGCGCTCTCGGCCCCTGTGGCGGTGCGCTATCGGCCCCTGTGGCGGTGCCCTGTCGGCCCCTGTGGCGGTGCGCTGTCGGCCCCTGTGGCGGTGCCCTGTCGGCCCCTGTGGCGGTGCGCTATCGGCCCCTGTGGCGGTGCGCTATCGGCCCCAGTGGCGATGCGCTATCGGCCCCTGTGGCGTAGGCTATCGGCCCCTGTGGCGGTGCGCTATCGGCCCCTGTGGCGGTGCCCTATCGGCCCCTGTGGCGGTGCGCTATCGGCCCCTGTGGCGGTGCGCTATCGGCCCCAGTGGCGGTGCGCTATCGGCCACTGGGGCGGTGCGCTATCGGCCCCTGTGGCGGTGCGCTATCGGCCCCTGTGGCGGTGCCCTGTCGGCCCCTGTGTCGGTGCTCTGTCGGCCCCTGTGGCGGTGCGCTGTCGGCCCCTGTGGCGGTGCGCTCTCGGCCCCTGTGGCGGTGCGCTCTCGGCCCCTGTGGCGGTGCGCTATCGGCCCCTGTGGCGGTGCCCTGTCGGCCCCTGTGGCGGTGCGCTGTCGGCCCCTGTGGCGGTGCGCTTTCGGCCCCTGTGGCGGTGCGCTATCGGCCCCTGTGGCGGTGCGCTATCGGCCCCTGTGGCGGTGCGCTGTCGGCCCCTGTGGCGGTGCGCTGTCGGCCCCTGTGGCGGTGCTCTATCGGCCCCTGTGGCGTGTGGCACGGCCTGAGCTTCTGCCCTTAATGGCATTTTTTCCTTACATTACTTTTACTTTATACTTTAAGTAGTTTTGAAACCAGTTCTTTTACACTTTTAATTGAGTAAAAAGCTCGAGTTGATACTTCAACTTCTACTGAAGTCTTTTTAAACCCTAGTATCTAAACTTTTACTTGAATAATAAACAGTGTTGGGAACGTTACTTTAAAAAAGTAATTAGTTATAGTTACTCACTACTTGTTCCAAAAAGTAACTGAGTTAGTAACTGAATTACTCTATAATAAAAGTAACTCGTTACAAGGGAAAGCTACTATTTGCATTACTGTTAAAAAAGACGTTTTTTTTAGCAGTTTTCACAAGTCAGTTGAAATGAGTAGAACAGAAGTAGTGCTTATATTGCACCTTGAAAATGCCAACTTTTTATCGGATTGCTCCTGACTCGCCATCTCTGCTGCTTCATCGAATCTCTGTTTAGCTGTTGTGTGTGTGTGTGTGTGTGTGGCGCTTGTGCTGCCATGTGTGTTAAAACACTGGATCTGATTGGCTACCAGGAAACATGACTCTGCCTTAGCCAATCATAATCGCTTACCTCGTTATTAACCCACCTCCTCACTAGCTGTGTGAGCCACGGGGTGCGTTCGGATTACAGTTTATTCAATCAATAGCCTACATAGTCCCCATCAGATTTCGTCATGAGTCATTTTGTACCCTTTTTTCATTTTGTATTTAAATAAATAAAACATCTCCAGTTAGCAGAGCATTCATTTAGTTCGCTATTAAATAAGAGATCTAGCGCTAAAATGAGTTTTTGAAATCAAGCTGAGCGCTCGTTCCCTCTGCTATCGGTTGCATGGATAGTCGTTCTCTTGTGGCTCGCGATTCAATCTATCGCCGTTGTGGAGACTATTCGTTCCGGTGAAATCACAAAATAAAATGCACACAGACGTGTCCCTGCTGAACATATTCAGTTTTGATGAGAGAGAAAAAAACAACCATACAAGTGCGGATTCGAACCCGTATCCTCTGACAGGCTTGGCAAATGATTACCACTAGACCGGATCGATGGATATATTTACGGGTTGAGCAGAGAGGCTGCACAGTTTGACAAGTTTGTACCAGCATTTCTGAAAATGCACTTCTGAATGCGTCTCTGTCCCCAGCACGTTTCAAACCAAACGTCCAGTAATTAGTTAGATTACCCTGTTACTGAAAAAATAACGTCATTACCTAATGTTGTGAATTTGGCCCTTTAATTTCTTTCCTTTTATGTTTCTCCTTATATATGCGTACTACATATCCCAGAATTCCAAGCAAACTACAATACTAACTTTAGTGCACTACATTACCCATACACCCCTTGGTCAAGGTCTATAAGTAGGCCTCATTTCCTTCCTTTGTTTCTTTTGCATTGGTGAGGTGTGGGTGTTTGAATGGACACCCAACCATGTCCTTTGAGTCCTTTCCTTAGGATGCGTTAAGTAAGTTTGTTTTACCAATTGTATTGTTTGAATTTGTTTGAGTATATGTATGATATGTATATTGTTGAATTATCTGAGCTTGATTTTCTTTATTGTATTGTTTGTAGTGACTTAAGGCCATCCTGTTCATCCATTAACACCTGTCCATTTACATCGTGTGAATCAGCTCTATGTGAATCTATGAACTTCCTGTCATGTGAATTACCCAAGACTTAATCATCCTGAACTAAAATAAAAGAGAGCAAAGGACTGGTATTTGTCCCGTGTTTTAATCAGACACGCCATCAAGTTTCTGCAGCTCCTAACGAACTTTGGATATATTTAACACCTGATATCCTGCACCTAACGCCGTTCTCTTAAACGCCGTTATTCCCAACACTAGTAATGAATGTGAATACTTTTGACACCTCTGCTTTATAGCACATTTAAGTAGCCAAATTTTCCGGTGAGTGAAAAAGTGAATTTGAAATCCTGTCCGCGAGAGACTCACGGCTCCGAACGCCACGGAGAGCATGGTCTGCATGCGGCCGTCCTCCACCGCTCCGATCACTCCTTTCTTATACAGCAGAGATCCTCCCACCAGCGTCCAGAACTTGATGTGTTTAATCCCCACGGACACAAACTGAGTGTCCGAGTCGGGCCTGAACTCCACCACAAAGATCCGGTCAGTGTGACCGCCTTTACTGCAAACCCTCGAACCTGACGACACAATTAAAAAAGCATTACAGGTTTTTACAATCGCTAGAACAGACTTCTCAATGCTGACGTCACTTTATCAAAACTCTGGATGATTTAACCCTCGGGTGCTCTTCGTGTGTCGGTCTAATGTGAATTTTCAATTAAATTAATGTACTATATTTTAGTTTGATAATGCTTTTTTATTTAGTTTATTTTTAAATTAAATGTTAATGCTTATTTAATATTTTTAGGGGATTTTATAGTACTAAATTATATTTATACTGTAGTATTTATAATCCATTTATTCACTTTTTGAGCATAGACAAGAAAATTAAATTTCCAACTGAAACTGTGGTACATCTTGAATGCTTTAGAGCGACAGACTTAAGTTTGATCTCTTTTCAAAGACGACACTTGGCAGATTATTGCTGAAGCGAAAAAAGTTTAAAAAGTGAACTTATACAAATTTTCATAACAATAAATGTAAAATTCTGTAACTTTTTTTATGAAATATATATTTTCAAAAACATGGTTTACTCTAAAACGGTGAGAAAATCAAAGGCATAAATCTAAAGTTGTGTTCCAAATGTGAGGCTGATATCTCAGTAAATGCGCTTTCAGTGAGTGTGTTCGGCCGCAGTACCGCACGCTTCCACTAGAGGAAATCCGTCCCATTCGTTTCCAATGAGAGGAGCTCAAGTGTGACTATTGTTTTCAGGACCATTTAACCTGTTCGAGTCATTCCATTATTTTGTGTTCACATAGCAAGTGCCAAAACCTTAACCAAGTTTCGTACCATTCTGATGAAGAAAACAATTCAAAAAAAAAAAAAAAGTACAAATTTTCAAATATCAAAGTGCAGATAAATAAAGTTATTGTCCACCAAAGAAGAGATTCTGAACAGCCTGAAACAAGTCAGTAATTCCAGTCTTGCTTCCTGCAGAACCTACATGGGTTTCTAATAACATTTGCATAATTATCTTCATTGGCTGAGCCAGGCCCGCCCACAGAAATGACTGGGCCACTGAAAAGGTCCAGTGAATGGGCCCTCCCCAAATCTGCTAGGCTATACTCATATCATGTGCATGCTCTCTCTCTCTCTCTCTCTCTCTCTCTCGCACACGCACACACACACACACACACACACACACACACACACACACACACACACACACACACATTAACATACATTTAACTGAGAGACTCAGTGATGGGGGCTACATAGGTATACACACACACACCAAAGTTAACAAACGATCTGCACTGTAAACCAGAATAAATTGGCAAAACTCAAAACATTTAGTCTGATGCCTTTATGTCTGATGCTTTAAATACTCAAGTAAATGTAACGAAGTAATGTTAAATGTACTTTGCTACTACCACCTCTAGTTAATGCAGAACATCTTGGCAGTTGGTGGCGGCTCTGTTGCTAATGCTCCTGCTATCGCTAGCCTGACTGTGAGCACTGACAGCTTTCTGAGCTCACTGAAAAAAGTCGGTCAGAGTTTAGTTTGGGTCTAAAGCCCTTGCCAGCTCCCTCTTCTCCTTTCTTTTCTGGCACTCTGATTTATTAGCAGGCCCTGACATACCAACTAAATGTACTACAATATTAAGCTAATCATTATTTTGTTCATGTCACTTTGCTGCTGACCGCAAACTGGCGCGAAGCACTGCCGTTTTTGACGTTACGTTAAAAAAGAAATAGACCATTTTCAGGAGAGGGGTTTCATTATGACACAGGCTACATTTCACTCAAGCAGCATTAAATATAATGCTTTTTTTATTCTCACTTTTTCAACAATTAATGGTGCTTTTTTGGTTCAAAATAAAATATGGTAACCTGCTTATATTTAGGATGAACATAATTATTGCTGGACTGCATGGCCTCTTATGGACGGCCCTGGCTGAGCAACGTCTCCTTCGCCCCGCCCCCTCTAACACATATTTTAGTAGTTATAGTGCATTATGAATGTGAAATTACCAGCTATGCCAAGCTGAAAACTGTTGAGGATAACTGTGTTAAGAGTTTTGAAAACGTGACCTAACACACACACACACACACACACACACACACACAGACCCACACACACACACACACACACACCTTCCTGCCATCTCCACACAGTGATGGTGTGTTCGGGATCCACTCCCACAGACAGCAGGAGTTTTCCCGTGGCGCTGAAGTTGACGTATCCGATTCCTTTGGCGTGAGAGCAGCGCAGCACAGACAGAGTCTGTTTACTCATGGCGTCCCACACGTGAATGCACGGCGCCAGGCCTACACACACACACACACACACATCCACACACACATCATCAATACTCAGAGCTGAAGGGGAAATGGTGCTTCCCAAACTAAAACACATTAGGTTTATTACAAGACATTGATTATGCATATATATATATATATATAAACAGTGATGGAAAGCTACTAAGAAACTGGCTTAAAATAGTTACACTACAGTTAAGATAGATTTAGAAAAAGTAGTGGTATTTAAGTATATGAAACTAGGCTATAAGGTACTAGCAACAAGCAGTTAACTACATTGAATATATTTATTTATACATTTATATATATATATATAATATATTATATAACTTTATTATTAAATGCTGTATTTTTCTGCCAGAAAAATAATTTTAAAATAATTTTAAACAGACAAATATGTGCACTAAATGCAAAAATAAAATGCATAAATAAATCCAAAAACAAATTAACTAAAAGCATAAATAAATGCATCAATAAAAAATTAATTAAATTAGTTGAAAACACTGGTGAAAAGCAGCATTTAATTACATATTAATTACGCTACACCTATGCATAAATAAATGCAAAAATAAATGCACTAAATGCACAATTAATGAAACTGAATGCATAAATAAATTAAATGCATCAATAAATGCATACTGTAAATAAATGCACTAAATGCATAAATAAATGCAAAAATAATAAATGAAAAAAAAATACACTAAATGGACAAATAAATGCATAAACAAATGCCTACAAAATAAATACATTAGTGGAAAACACTAATAAAAAGCAGCACTTAATTAAATATTCATCCCGCTACACCACTATAGCTTGGAAAAAATAGTCTGTTCCTGGAAAAGCTACTGTAATTTGAAAACAACTATTGTCCTTAATAAATATATAAAAATGTAGTTAATAGTGCAGCTTTTTGTAGTTAGTTACTCCCCAACACTGTTAAAGAAGCAGTAGGATGAGTTTGGGATGAATATTAGGAGGTGGAAATGATAGTTCTCTGGGCTTTTAACAACACGTCATCGTTAGATATGTA
Source organism: Meda fulgida (assembly GCA_030578275.1). Lineage (NCBI taxonomy): Eukaryota > Metazoa > Chordata > Actinopteri > Cypriniformes > Leuciscidae > Meda > Meda fulgida. The sequence goes on from CM060626.1 coordinate 1,567,564, forward strand.
TTCCAGCGCTGAGGGAGGGAAAGGGGCATCATGACTCTATATGAAATGATTTCTGAGATCAAGCCAGTCTTGCAGCATGATGCTTCATGCAAACATGTATTCTTCATAGCCATGTCTTTAATGAAACACAAGGGAAACGAGAGGATTGATTATTTTAATCTGAAATCTGAGGCATCAAACCTCAAGATCCTCATGAGCCACAGACAGATATTATTTGATTATTTGATTAATTATGGTGGGTGGTTACTAGGGGTGGGGGGAAAAATCGATACAGCACAGTATCGCGATATTTCTGTGGCAATACTGTATCGATACACGGGCGCCAAGTATCGATCTTTTTTTGCACATTTAATTATAAAATGATCTGTTTTACTCTACGGTTTTCTTCATTGGTTTCTCTATTTTTCACTGCTTGAGAACATATTGATCCGAAATCGGCCCCTAAACAATCATTCACTAAGTTAGGCTTATTCCCTCAGTCCACTAATACTGTTCACTTGAAGGAGTGATGAAAACGAGTGAGTGAACTCGGACAGCCGTTGAGCGTCAGCTGTAGGCTACACGTGTGGGAGAGAGACGCGATCTGGACCGTCCCATTTTCTCACAAATGTTCATTCAAGACTTTATTTAAATCATTTTAGACAGCTCTTATGAGGACATTTGAAAAAACGGACATTTTGGCATAATTTGTTTGTGTAATGGTTTGTTCAAGCCCGAAAGAGAACTCGATACTGACGCGCGTCTGTTCTGTGTGTGTGTGTGTGTGTGTCTGTAATACAGGCAGGATTGAACGGATACTGCGTAATTGCTTTAAAAGAAAAGTTTGTTCTGTCTGTGTGTGTGTGTGTGTGTGTGTGTGTGTGTGTGTGTGTGTTATACAGGCAGGATTGAACGGATACTGCGTAATTGCTTTAAAAGAAAAGTTTGTTCTGTCTGTGTCTGTGTGTGTGTGTGTGTGTGTGTGTGTGTGTGTAATACAGGCAGGATTGAACGGATACTGCGTAATTGCTTTAAAAGAAAAGTTTGTTCTGTCTGTGTGTGTGTGTGTGTGTGTGTGTGTGTGTGTGTGTGTGTGTGTGTGTGTGTGTGTGTGTGTGTGTGTGTGTGTGTAATACAGGCAGGATTGAACGGATACTGCGTAATTGCTTTAAAAGAAAAGTTTGTTCTGTCTGTGTGTGTGTGTGTGTGTGTCTGTGTGTGTGTAATACAGGCAGGATTGAACGGATACTGCGTAATTGCGCTAAAAAAAAAGTTTGTTCTTGCGTTGTCGCGGTGGGCAAGTGATGAAACCGGTGTTGCGACTGAACACGTAACACCGGTAACACCGACTATCGTAGCAAGCCTGGAGCTCAACATGTGAGAGGTCTCCTATTCAGAGAATAATTACGTCCTGTCCTGAATGCTCAAGAACAAGTTTTTGCACTTCAGTTAATGTGTAGTAGATAATGTTTACAGAATTAAATGGGACATTTAATTAAAGTGAGTTGAGCAGTCTTAGTTTGCTCATTTTTTGTGATGTCTTTGAATAAAATGGGGAACATGAATCGCAATATATTGAGAATCACAATAATATTGAATCGTGGCCCAAATATCGCGACACTATCGAATCGTCACATTGTTGCCAATTCCCACCCCTAGTGGTTACCATATTTACTGGTTTTACATGCATTGAACTGGTAACACTAGTGCAGTGTCACAGAAATGCAATGTTGAGTTTTGAATTGATATTAAACCCTGATCATTGCTTTAAAAGTAGAAGTGCACGTGTTCTAGTTTGGAGCCCCAAAAAACAATCTGTCCTGTATTTCAGGAGTGAAGCACGAAAGGTCAGTGAGATGAAAAGCAGTCAGATCGCAGGAGGTTTCTGTGTCCTACCTGGCAGATCGGTGATGTCGCCTGTGTGTTGGTGTGTTGGATGAGAGGATGAGACAGTGATGAACAAAAAAATGAGAGAAGCTGCTCTTAGTGCCAAAGCAGAATTACGTGAGAGATTCAAAGTATTTGCAAAATCACAAGCAAGCTTTTTATCAAAACAAAACCAAGCAGTGCACGCTGAAAGAAGCAAACGTAAGCCAATGAAAATGATTCAGACGGTGAAAATGACATCTATTAGCGTTCAGAGATGTGTGCACACGTACCGATCTGACCCGTGGCGATGATGTTTTGATATTTGGGATGTTGATTGACAGTCAGGCAGAGGATATCATCCGTGTGCTCCAGGTAAAAGCTCTGAGAACCTGGAAATCACAGTGGCAGGCACTACTTCATCTAAAAACATTTGAAATAATTCACAAATCCTTGTATAAACATTATGCATGCATCATATTAATAGACAGACTATGTGTACTTTTTAATGCAATATTATTTTAGTAAAGTGTGTGAAATACACTTCCCTCTTACACAATCATTTAGTTTTTTTTTTAAAGTCTCTTCTGCTCATCAGGGCTGCATTTATTTGATCAAAAATACTGTAAAAATGGTGAAATATTATTTAAATGTATAATATCTGTTTTCTATGTGAATATCTAGTAAAGTGTAATTTATTCCTGTGATCAAAGCTGAGTTTCAGCATCATTACTCCAGTCTTCAGTGTCACATGATCCTTCAGAAATCAGGAGAATATGATGATCTGATGCTCAAGAAACATTTATGATTATTATCAGTTTAAAAAAGCTTAATATTTTGGTGGAAACCGTGATAGATTTTATCTTTAAGGATTCTTTGTCACTTAAGGATCTTTACTGTCATCTTTGATCAATTAAATGCATCCATGCTGAATAAAAGTATTAATTTCTTTAAAAAAACTCAATCTTTCTGACACCGGACTGTATATTCTAATTATATATTTTTTAAACCTATAAAAAAAAATACTGGTGACAAAAAAAATAATTTCAAAAAATAAGAACAAAGCAGTCATTTTAATAATGATTTTCAAATATGTTGTAACTATAGGTGATTAGTTAAGCTTTTCCAGTTTGTAAACAGACGTGCAGTTCCCCCTGCAGCCTCTAGAGGTCATCAGCGCCTTGTGTCTGATCTGGAATCAGATTGGCCTCAGAGACACGCCCACAAACCCAGAAAACCAAAAGGCATTATTACAAAATCTTGAAAAATCATCTAGCATATATGCCACGTCGAGGCAAGGATGGGCCAGCAAGTCGTGTGTGTGTGTACCAGCAGAGAGGTTCTGGATAACAGCAGCGGCGGCTGTGTGAAAGATGATGTCGGCTCCATCATTGAGGTAGTGAAGGTTGTTTCGACAATCAAAGCCTCTGTAGCCAAACACATGGTCCAGAGAAAGCTCCTATAAACACACAGACATAATCGTACACATTGAGAATAATGAGCACAACGGTATATCTTCATGAGCTCATGACCCGTCGGACCTCGACGGTTTTCTTCTTCTTTGTGATGTTGTTCTTCACCAGTTTTTCAGGTAATGGTGCAGCGCGACTCACTGGAGGTCTGCAGGAAACAAATAATGGAGTTTGCACATGAAAAAACACAGTCACTGCAAAAAAATGACATCCTTCCTCAGTATGTTTGTCTTTTCCAGTACAAATATCCAAAAGAATAGTAGAAAATAGTAGAAAAAAAATTCTTTGAGAAGCAAAATGACTTGTTTTCTGAAAAACTGATTAGAATTAAGAGAGTTTGTGCCCTTAAAACAAGAACTAATATCTGCAATGGGGTCAGAAAAAATTATATATATATATATATATATATATATATATGATATAACAACCAGAGCTGTATTTTAACAAACAAGTAAGATTTTTTTTAACAGACAAAAACAAATGCACTAAATGCATCAATGCAAAAATAAATAAACTAAATGCATAAATAAATGCAAAAATAAATGTACTAAATGCATCAATAAATGCATAAATAAATGTACTAAGTGCATCAATAAATGCATAAATAAATGCAAAAATAAATGTACTAAATGCATCAATAAATGCATAAGTAAATGTACTAAGTGCATCAATAAATGCATAAATAAATGCTAAAATAAATGTACTAAATGCATCAGTAAATGCATAAATAAATGTACTAAGTGCATCAATAAATGCATAAATAAATGCAAAAATAAATGTACTAAATGCATCAATTAATGCACAATGCAAAATTAAATGCAAAAATAAATAAACTAAATGTATACATAAATGCAAAAATAAATGTACTAAATGCATTAATAAATGCACAATGCAAAAATTAAGTGCACTGATTGCATAAATAAATGCAAACAATAAATGCACTAAATGCATAAATGCATAAAAAACGAATGAATCAGTCAAAAACACTGTGATGAAAAGCAGCATTTAATTCAATATTAATAACGCTACACCAGTTTACAGGCTGCTTGAGGGAAAAAACTATAATATCTGCCAGTGGAGTCAGAAAAAATGTACTTAATTCAGAGGGAAAATTTAAATTCACTAAATTCTGACATTATCCAGAAAACAAGACTTTCATATTTCTGAGTAAATGTACTTTGATTTAAGAATTTGTACTGGAAAACAAGACAAAACCAGTACATAGAAAATCATTTTCTGCAGTAATCATAAGTTGATCTGCATGATTCTGTCTTTTCTCACCGCTCATCCACGAGGATCTCCTTCTGTTGTTGGTGTGGCTTTACGCCGGTCATTTGTCTTATACTGACGGCGTAGATCTTCGTCGTGTAATCCATGTTCTTTTCCCGAGCGACGTCACTGTCGTACCCTAAACACACACATTCCTCAAATAAAATCTTCAAATTCAGTTTTTTTTCTCACAAACAAAAACTAAAACATTACCTCCATCCTCTTCAGCGTCATCATCTGACTCCTCACTGTCCACGGCTTTGCTCTCGCGAGGACCAATCCCCTCTCTCGCCCAGATCATGAGGGCCGTGTCGGCCCCGCCCACCGACAGCAGCATCGCATCATCATTGGACCATCGCACATTCGTCACATTGGCACTGTGAGCCACGTACTTCTTAAACTTGGCAAACTGACCCTGAACAAAACAAAAGGTATCAAGAAAATACTTTCCACTTGTTTTATGCATAAATTTCAAGACTTATACACCTTTGTTCAAGCGTTTTTTTATTATTATTTAAAGAAACTAATAACATTTAATTTCTCAAGAGTGACAGTATATAATGTTACAAGGATTCGATTTCAGATTATGCCGTTCTTTTCAACTTTCTATCCATCAAAGAATCCTGAAAAATAAAAAGCATCAGTTTCCAGACTGTTTTCAACTGATAATAATCATAAATGATCATCAGATCCTCATATTCTCCTGATTTCTGAAGGGTCATGTGACACTGAAGACTGGAGTAATGATGCTGAAACTCAGCTTTGATCACAAGAATAAATTACACTTTACAGTATATTCACACAGAAAACAGATGAACATTGAAATAATATTTTACTGTATTTTTGATCAAATAAATGCAGCCTTGCTGAGAGACATTTAAAACCCCCAAACTTTTACATGATAGTGTACGAGGGGAGTGTATTTTACACACTATCTCATTTGCAGACATTTGTTTTTTTTAGATTTGTGAATTATTTCAATAGTTTTTAGATGATGTAGTGCCTGACACACTGAGATTCCCAGCTTTTATTTCACAATTGTGACTGTATTTTTGATCAAATAAACGCAGCCTTGCTGAGCAGAAGAGACGTCTTTCATAAACACTAAAGCAAGTGGTGTGTGAGAATGTATGGCTGTCATGTGACCTTGCAGGGGAAGCTGAAGAGCTTGACGAAGCCGAAGTCGTCTCCGGTGGCCAGAAGCTTCTTGTCTTTGGTGAGAGAAGAGGCGTTGACGAAACTGAGCGTGGGCCAGACGCCCTCACATGTGGAGCCCAGAACCGACGTCCATGTGGCCCACTCCATCTTCTCAGACTGAACACACACACACACGGTCACAACGCTGCACTTAGCCATGTGACTGGATGTGTGTCTAGTGTCTCTACCTCTAAACTGCTGATAGTTTGTCGTCTTCCACGTGGAGCTTCGAAGAAGAGCTGCTCTTTGGCACCGGTGTTGACTTGAAGCAGTTTTCCTGCATTAATGCACACAAAAATGTTTAATTTCTTTCATTGATGGATTTCTGCAGCTTTTTGCTACCAATGCAAAATTTCCCATCTAAATACACATGCTTTCAGACAGGGTGCAAAACAAACACTCGCCAAATGTCAAAAGTATGGATGGGATGATTACCGGTTTCACTATAAACCACGATAAAATGTGCTGACGGTTAGTATGATCGTTTCAAATTTAATTATCATTAAAACCGTGTTTGATTATCACGATTTTAATAACTCACTGGCTGTGTCCGAAATCGCCACTCAAACCATTACTCCCTAACCGCTATGTAAGGTAGGGAGTAGAGCACTATATAGTGAGCTCAACAGCATAATAGAAACACCACTTTCGGACACTACTCGATCGTCTCTCGGCGCCGCTGATTACATCATTACTGTCGCACTATTTAAACGCGCCATCATCTGTCAGCTGGTGCCAGCTCTGGGCTAAATAGATTTTTTTTATAAATACTAGTGCTGTCAAACGATTCAAATATTTAATCGCGATTAATCGCATTAATGTCATAGTTAACTCGCGATTAGTCGCAAATAATCGCACATTTTTATTTATTCGAAATATCTCTTGATTTCTTTTTGTCCCATTATTTTTTTTCTCATTTTAATGCTCTTATCAACATGGAAAAGTGGATCGGCTTGCTTTGTGCAAATGTTTTTTTTTTTATTGAAAACAACTTTGGCATATACTGTGTTCAATTTCACACTAACATTCTCACTTGGAGCAAATAATCTCTCACACGATGTAACGCTGTCCATCAATAAAAGGGTTAAAGAAATACTGACGAGGTCCTGATATTGACGAGGGGGCGGAGAATTCGCGTCAGCTGTATGTGTGTGTGTGTGTGTGTGTGTGTGTGTGGCCATCAAGTGGTATTTCAGACTGGAGCTCAGTTCACAACGACAAAACACACAGATCACTTTGGTCTTGTCAATGGAACCATTTGGCAACTTTTTAAAAGTAAACTTTCCATTCAGAATCTTATTGCCATCCATTTCGGCGTCTCGCGCTCGTCATCCACTCAAAACGTAACGTTAGCCCAGCCTACTTCTCCTTGGCCGGATCGCAAGCCCAAACAAGTGTGTGCGCGTGCCTGTTGTTTTCGGTCTAGCTAGATCCGGTGTGGTGTTGTAGTTTAACTTTCAGACAGGACGAAGAATGCGCAGCGTCAAAAGTTGAACTATTTCGAACCTTGACCGTGGCGCTTGCCCCTGCGCTTGCGCTTTGGTTGACAAAGCAACATAACGTCCTCGAGCGGCGCAACTAAAGCCATTGAAATCATGATTGAAATGAATGGGTTTCATAGCACAGCGCCGCGCATGCCGCATCCTGTTGCAAAAGCATGTAAAAAACTACAAAGTTTGCTAGGCCAAAAAGAACGTTAATCTCGCAATAAAAAAAAATTGACGCCGTTAATAACGCGTTTAACTGACAGCCCTAATAAATACATTACATTATATTGAGCTTATTTCTCCAAAATTGTAAAATTAAAAGTAATTTCTGTCCGTTTCTGTTATAATGCGTTACTCCACACATGATTATAACTTATAAACATAAATAAAATTAATACAAATATTTCATATATTTTCATTACTGTACTGTAAAGTAGAGGGCTAATGTTAGCAAGCTGGGTCGTGATTTGTGCCGTAATGGGGCAATACGTGCTTACAAACAATTTATACATGTCTGACAAAATTGTAGAACTACTACATATCATAAGTTCAACGAGAAAGAACATAACTTACATTTGTATGACAAATTCGTATTGTCGCGCTGCTCTCCTTGACGTCCATCCGCCATTTTTACGATCAGCGCAATGCATGGTTGTACACTACTTTTCAAAATGCATTCTGGGATACATTGAGTGGACTATATAGGGTATTATAATCATCACTATACATTCGGACAGCACTACAAAATGGCGAGCTCACTATATAGTCCACTATATAGTGAGTAGTGGGAGATCTCGGACACAGCCACTATAAATCCTGTCCACAGTCTGACGCAAAGACGAACGAACACGTTCAAACAAGACGATTAAGAGTGACATTTAAGAGATAATAATGCATATATTTATTGTACACTTATTATACCGTTTTTTTTTACCACATAATTACGGGGACATATAGAATTGAGATCGTTTTAAATCTTAACGTTACCTGTTAAATCCATTTTGTACAAAACTCGTCCGGACAAGATGATCACAACAATATTATCAAACTCCGTAAACAGTAAATCATCTCTGATTTCATTTTCAATACAATCAAAAACGGACACGCAAGAGTCAAGATGGCAAGTTGATGGCATAATTTTGGTCACTATAATCATGATACAAAATTTTCATACCGTCCCATCCCTAAAAAAGTTAGTAAAAACTGGCTTTGGCGAGAAAATGATCAGTTATTGGAACTGCAATTAATTGCATGACTTATACATGGTGACCTTCGTTGTTTATCACTAATAAGCACAAAAAAATCCCTCAACTATTAGTATAAAAGATGCTATTTCCTGAAATAAAGATAATGCAAACTACAGTTTCATGGCCAGCAAATTCTCAGCGTTCAAAACATTGCCTTTCAATCAAAATAAATGCATAGATTAATTCTTCCTGTATCTCAGTCATTACATGAAGATAGATATGAAGTTGCATATTATTGGTTGAATATATATGTGTGTGTTGGGTCTGCGAGGATTACCGCGCACGTCCCAGTCCACATGTGTGACGCAGCTGGACGCTCCTTTACAGATGCCCACCCTCTTACTGGTCAGAACGTTATAAATGTCCACAAATGAGTCGTGGGAGGCCACGGCGAGGTACTTTCCAGCATCTGCAACATAAAAGCAGGAAAATATTACATAAATTACATGCTTTATGCAGCTATTATGTAATGAAACAAAATAATGTAATAATAAATATAATATTATTATTATTATATATAGTTTTAATAAAATAATATATTTTATTATTATAAATTAAATATTTTTTTTATGTCCATTATATATATTATGTATATGTATATATAAAGTTATATTATTTTATTATCAATTTATATGTTATATATATATATATATATATATATATACAGAAAATGTGTGTATACAAAAATCACTTAATATGTTAATATTAATTAAAAATTAATAATATTAATGAATAGTAATTTCTATTATTTTATTATCAATCGTATACAGGTGAAACTCGAAAAATTCCAATATTGTGCAAAAGTTCATGTATTTCAGTAATTCAAATTAAAAGGTGAAACTAATATATTTAGTGTATATAACTATATACATATGCATGATTATACTTTTCAGAGGGCCGACATTTCTGTATTTAAAATCCTTTTTTATTGATTTCATGTAATATTCAAATTTTCTGAGATTTTGAATTTGGGGTTTTCATAAGCTGAAGCCATAATCATCACAATTATAACTTTTGCATGATATTCTTATTCTTCGAGTTTCACCTGTATATACAGTTAGGTCCATATATATTTGAACACAGGCACAATTTTTTATTTTTTCAGGTATTTACCAAAACATATTCAAGCTATAGTTACATAATGGATATGGACTTAATTTGAGGATATTTACATGTAAATTGTAAGCAGGGATTAGGAATTACAGCTCTTGAGAGTAGAAGGCTACCTTGAGAGAACCTGATGTCAGAGATGATCTCCTTCCTGTGGTGAAAGGTCACCATGTCTTCCAGCGTGTCTGCATTCACCACCAGAAAGCTTCCGTCGTTCAGACCCACCGCTAAGGCTTTTCCGTCGGGGGAGAAGGCACAGCATCGGCCACCTAAAACAGACACATCAGCTAAATTAAATCGTGATGTTGAATTTGACCTGCAGTATTTGATTAAAGGTGAACTATTACGCCCCTTTTCACAAGATGTAATATAAATCTATGGTGTCCCCAGAATGTGTCTGTGAAATTTCAGCTCAAAATACCAGATTATTTATTATAGCAAATTTGCAAGCAAAAACACAGTTTTTGTGTGCGTCCCTTTAAATGTAAATGAGCTGTAGCTCCGCCTCCGTTCAGAAGAGGGCGGAGCTTCAGATACTCCAGCAATAACAAAACAGGCCAATCTCACTCATCCAGAATCCTAGAATAACCAGTAGCGAGTGCAGCCTTACGGAGAGACTCACTTTTAGACTTTTCTGAATGTTAGTGGAGACATTTATGTAGTTGTTGTGGAGTTACTGTTTGTGGGGATTTCAGTTGAAAATAAGATAAATTCACTGGGACTCAGAAATAGTGTTCAGTGCTCATCTGCGCTCAACGACAGAACAGTTTACATGCCTTACTCAACTTCTGCCATTGCATTAGAACTGGTCTCTGGTGTCTCTTGCGAAACCAAATGTCGGCTGGTGTGTGTAAACGTGCAGATTAAGGGCCGGTAATATTATAATAAGATCCTCTTCATATGTCAGAAGGAGAGAGAAATCTGATCGGCTTCATGTTTTGACATGCTTACAGAGAAAGGCTTTATTACTGGGTTTCACTTTTCACGTTTTCCGGGTTGGTAGAAGCACCCGATTATAGCACTTAAACGCGGAAAAGGTCAGATTTTCATGATATGTCCCCTTTAAGTTAGTGATGAGTCGTTCACGAACTCATTGTTCGTGCGTTCATTGCGTCTGTCACATGACAAATGAACGAAACACTCGGAAGGTAAAGTAATTATTTATGTTCCCTGTAAATAATTTTTGACTGAATTATAAGGATTTCTTGAATATAGGTGGATGTGTTCGGGTAATTTGCCTGTTAAAAGTATCACATTTAAAGCCCCTTAAATGAACGAAATGACTCGAAAAAAGATTCGTTCATTTTGATGAACGAGATCGAACAAGAGAGTCAGTAAAATGATCCGAACTTCCCATCACTACTTTAAGTGTACAACCCTGCTTTTGATTTATCCGTCCAAATTCCGTGTCATTCTGCGCCATTTTTATGACTGGATTCTGTGATTCTGTCAGTATTTTCCGCATAGATCATCGAGCCCTACCCACTGGCAGAAGGCTAGCTGTTACTGTAGTGGGAGTGATCGTCTACCTTTTTTAAGTTTCCGGACGGCCACCATTCGATGGTTGGCTGAAAGCTCCCAGATCCGCAGCGTTTTGTCGTCACTCACAGTGGCACAGATGGGCAGCAGTGGATGAGCAGCCAGACCCCAAACTTCCCCCTCCATGTGACCCTAACACACAGTACACACAATACACATATAAAGTATGAGTTAAGTGAGTCGTCTAGCCAACAGTGTGCAAAGTGTAATATTATCCATCTCTAAAGCTGTAAGTTTAACATTTTCAAGAAGAACCCTAAATAAATCTGTCAATGGTTTGGGGTCTATTACTGTGGTAAGAATTTCTGAGAAACAACAACCCCCCTGTACGAGAGTAACACACCTGTACGAGAGTGTAAACACCTGTACGAGAGTGTAAACACCTGTATGAGAGTGTAAACACCTGTACGAGAGTAACACACCTGTACGAGAGTAAAAACACCTGTACGAGAGTAACACACCTGTACAAGAGTGTAAACACCTGTACGAGAGTGTAAACACCTGTACGAGAGTGTAAACACCTCTACGAGAGTGTAAACACCTGTACGAGAGTAAACACCTGTACGAGAGTTTAAACACCTGTACGAGAGTAAACACCTGTACGAGAGTGTAAAGACCTGTACGAGAGTAACACACCTGTACGAGAGTGTAAACACCTGTACGAGAGTGTAAACACCTGTACGAGAGTGTAAACACCTGTACGAGAGTAAACACACCTGTACGAGTGTAAGACACACACACCTGTACGAGAGTGAAAACACCTGTACGAGAGTAAACACCTGTAGGAGAGTGTAAACACCTGTACGAGAGTGTAAACACCTGTACGAGAGTGTAAACGCCTGTACAAAAGTAAACACCTGTAAGAGAGTAAACACCTGTACGAGAGTGTAAACACCTGTACGAGAGTAAACACCTGTAGGAGAGTAAACACCTGTACAAAAGTAAACACCTGTAAGAGAGTAAACACCTGTACGAGAGCGTAAACACCTGTACGAGAGCGTAAACACCTGTACGAGAGTAAAAACGCCTGTACGAGAGTGTAAACGCCTGTACGAGAGTGTAAACGCCTGTACGAGAGTAACACACCTGTACGAGAGTAAACACACCTGTACGAGAGTAAACACACCTGTACGAGAGTAAACACACCTGTACGAGAGTAAATACCTGTACGAGAGTAAACACCTGTACGAGAGTAAACACCTGTACGAGAGTGTAAACACCTGTACGAGAGTAAAAACACCTGTACGAGAATAACACACCTGTACGAGAGTGTAAACACCTGTACGAGAGTAAACACACCTGTACGAGAGTGTAAAAACCTGTACGAGAGTGTAAACACCTGTACGAGAGTGTAAACACCTGTACGAGAGTAACACACCTGTACGAGAGTAAACACACCTGTACGAGAGTGTAAACGTCTGTACGAGGGTAACACACCTGTACGAGAGTAACACACCTGTACGAGAGTAAACACCTGTACGAGAGTAAACACACCTGTACGAGAATGTAAACACCGGTACGAGAGTAACACACCTGTACGAGAGTAAACACACCTGTACGAGAGTAAACACACCTGTACGAGAGTAACACACCTGTACGAGAGTGTATACACCTGTACGAGAGTAAACACACCTGTACGAGAGTGTAAACACCTGTACGAGAGTAACACACCTGTACAAGAGTGTAAACACCTGTACGAGAGTAAACACACCTGTACGAGAGTAACACACCTAGTGTAAACACCTGTACGAGAGTGTAAACATCTGTACGAGAGTGTAAACATCTGTACGAGAGTAAACACACCTGTACGAGAGTGTAAAAACCTGTACGAGAGTGTAAAAACCTGAGTGTAAACACCTGTACGAGAGTGTAAACACCTGTACGAGAGTAACACACCTGTACGAGAGTAAACACACCTGTACGAGAGTGTAAACACCTGTACGAGAGTGTAAACACCTGTACGAGGGTAACACACCTGTACGAGAGTAACACACCTGTACGAGAGTAAACACACCTGTACGAGAGTAAACACACCTGTACGAGAGTGTAAACACCGGTACGAGTGTAACACACCTGTACGAGAGTAAACACACCTGTACGAGAGTGTATACACCTGTACGAGAGTAAACACACCTGTACGAGAGTGTAAACACCTGTACGAGAGTAACACACCTGTACAAGAGTGTAAACACCTGTACGAGAGTAACACACCTGTACGAGAGTGTAAACACCTGTACGAGAGTGTAAACATCTGTACGAGAGTGTAAAGACCTGTACGAGAGTAACACACCTGTACGAGAGTAACACACACCTGTACGAGAGTGTAAACACCTGTACGAGAGTGTAAACACCTGTACGAGAGTAACACACCTGCACGAGAGTAACACATCTGTACAAGAGTGTAAACACCTGTACGAGAGTGTAAACACCTGTACAAGAGTAAACACACCTGTACGAGAGTAACACAAACACACCTGTACGAGAGTAACACAAACACCTGTACGAGAGTAACACAAACACACCTGTACGAGAGTAACACACCTGTACGAGAGTGTAAACACCTGTACGAGAGTAAACACACCTGTACGAGTGTAAACACCTGTACGAGAGTGTAAACACCTGTACGAGAGTGTAAACACCTGTACGAGAGTGTAAACACACCTGTACGAGAGTGTAAACACACCTGTACGAGAGTAAACACACCTGTACGAGAATAACACAAACACACCTGTACGAGAATAACACAAACACACCTGTACGAGAGTAACACAAACACACCTGTACGAGAGTAACACACCTGTACGAGAGTAACACAAACACACCTGTATGAGAGTAACACACCTGTACGAGAGTGTAAACACCTGTATGAGAGTAAACACACCTGTACGAGTGTAAGATTGTAAACACCTGTACGAGAGTGTAAACACCTGTACGAGAGTGTAAACACACCTGTACGAGAGTAAACACACCTGTACGAGAGTAAACACACCTGTACGAGAGTAAACACCTGTACGAGAGTAAACACCTGTACGAGAGTAAACACCTGTACGAGAGTGTAATCACCTGTACGAGAGTAAACACCTATACGAGAGTGTAATCACCTGTACGAGAGTAAACACCTGTACGAGAGTGTAAACACCTGTACGAGAGTGTAAAAACCTGTACGAGAGTAAACACCTGTACGAGAGTGTAAACACCTGTACGAGAGTGTAATCACCTGTACGAGAGTAAACACCTATACGAGAGTGTAATCACCTGTACGAGAGTAAACACCTGTACGAGAGTGTAAACACCTGTACGAGAGTGTAAACACCTGTACGAGAGTGTAAACACACCTGTACGAGACTGTAAACACCTGTACGAGTGTAAACACCTGTACGAGAGTAAACACACCTGTACGAGAGTAAACACACCTGTACGAGAGTAAACCTGTACGAGAGTAAACACCTGTACGAGTGTAAACACCTGTACGAGAGTGTAAACACACCTGTACGAGAGTAAACACACCTGTACGAGAGTAAACACACCTGTACGAGAGTAAACACACACCTGCACGAGAGTAAACACACCTGTACGAGAGTAAACACACCTCTACGAGAGTGTAAACACCTGTACGAGAGTAACACACCTCTACGAGAGTAACAAACCTGTACGAGTGTAAACACCTGTACGAGAGTAACACACCTGTACGAGAGTGTAAACACCTGTACGAGTGTAAACACCTGTATGAGAGTAAACACCTATACGAGAGTAAACACACCTGTAAGAGAGTAAACACCTGTACGAGAGTAAACACACACACCTGCACGAGAGTAAACACACCTATACGAGAGTAAACACCTGTACGAGAGTAAACCTGTACGAGAGTAAACACACCTGTACGAGAGTAAACACACACACCTGCACGAGAGTAAACACACCTGTACGAGAGTAAACACACCTGTACGAGAGTAAACACCTCTACGAGAGTGTAAACACCTGTACGAGTGTAAACACCTGTACGAGTGTAAACACCTGTACGAGAGTAACACACCTGTACGAGAGTAACACACCTGTACGAGTGTAAACACCTGTACGAGAGTAACACACCTGTACGAGAGTAAACACACACACCTGTACGAGAGTAAACACATCTGTACGAGTAAACACACACCTGTACGAGAGTAACACACCTGTACGAGAGTAACACACATGTACGAGAGTAAACACACCTGTACGAGTGTAAACACACCTGTACGAGAGTAAACACACCTGTACGAGTGTAAACACCTGTACGAGAGTAACACACCTGTACGAGAGTAAACACACCTGTACGAGTAAACACACACCTGTATGAGTAAACACACACCTGTATGAGTAAACACACACACACACCTGTATGAGTAAACACACCTGTACGAGTAAACACACACCTGTATGAGTAAACACACACCTGTATGAGTAAACACACACACACACCTGTATGAGTAAACACACCTGTACGAGTAAAGTCATGGGGCCGCTCTTGTCGATCTCCAGGATCTCTCCGTTCTTTGTTCCCACCAGAATGTGTCCGTGTCCCAGAGTGATCGCTCTGATGGAGGGGTTGTCCTCTAACAGCAGTCCTAAAAACCCCACAAGTATATATATATATATACACACACACAATTGCAACACATAATGTAAGTAAAGTAAATAATTATGTTTGAAATGACTCTTTAAAGCAACTATGCAATACACAGATGTCATATGTCATTAAATATTATTTTCTTAATTTCTCAAACCAGATGGCACCAACTTGCCTTCCATGCATTGGATTTTAAATATATTTGCTCTATTTTAATTAAACACTGTATTAATTGAAAATAACTTGAATTTTTTTCTAATACATGTATTATTTTACATATAAATAAATAATCTAGAGGAGAATATTGTCTAGTACCATGAAATCTCATCAAAATAATAAATATTACTGAAACAAAATATAAGTTTATTTCATTTTTTTTTAAACTGTATTAATTTAACAATTTATTTTTCTAATATTTATATTATTTTATGTAGCATTAAAGTGCGTAATTTAGAGGTGAATATTGTCCAGTGTTATTAAATCCCCTTAAAATGCAAAATATTAAATCATAAATAATATTTAAATAAAATATTGTATATTTGTTTCATCTTTTTTTTTCTTTCTTAAGTTATGCTTATTGTATTCGGTCTGTTCTGACTGTCAAGGATCACAAGTGTGACTCCTATGAGTTAAACTTCGACACACACTTGTATTTCTTTATCTAGAGAGCAGCAGAGAGCAACTCAAGATCCTCTCCAGGTAAAACTGGTTCTTCACTGAACCTGAAGCGCTGCAGAGAAACACACACACACACACACACACACACACACACACACACCCTTTGACGAAGGCGAGAGCGCGGCCCTCTTGATGGCGTAGGTCTTCAGGCATCTCTCGAACATGTCGTCCCACAGTTCCACAACTCCATCTTTACCCCCCGTCACAAAACCCTTCAGGTCATAACACACCATTAACAGATCATAAATACAAGTAAATACACTCTCTCTCTCTCACGCACACACACACACACACACACACGCACACGCACGCACGCACGCACGCACGCACACATATATTAATCCTACTTACCTTAGTGTTATTTTATTATTACGGATTGCATTTTTTGTATATAAATATATTAATAAATATATTTAGTTTATTATTACTTACTATTTCATTTTTAATCTTAATTTATTATTTTACTTCCACACAAGCACGCACGCGCACACACACCACACTCACACTCACTCAAACACGCACACACTCACTCAAACACACACACACTTACTCAAACACGCACACACTCACTCAAACACGCACACACTCACTCAAACACGCACACACACTCACTCACTCAAACAGGCACACACTCACTCAAATGCACACACACTCACTCAAACACGCACACACTCACTTAAACACGCGCACACACTCACTCACTCAAACACGCACACACTCACTCAAATGCACACACACACTCACTCACTCAAACACGCACACACTCACTTAAACACGCACACACACTCACTCACTTAAACACGCACACACACTCTTTCAAACACGCACACACTCACTCAAACACGCACACACACTCTTTCAAACACGCACACACTCACTCAAACACGCACACACACTCTTTCAAACACGCACACACTCACTCAAACACTCACACACACTCTTTCAAACACGCACACACTCACTCAAACACGCACACACACTTTCAAACACGCACACACTCACTCAAACACGCACACACACTCACTCACTCAAACACGCACACACACTCACTCACTCAAACAAGCACACACTCACTCAAACACACACACACACTCACTCAAACACACACACACTCATTTAAACACGCACACACTCACTCAAACACGCACACACTCACTCAAACACGCACACACTCACTCAAACACGCACACACACTCACTCACTTAAACACGCACACACTCACTCAAACACACACACACACACTCACTCAAACACACACACACTCATTTAAACACGCACACACTCACTCAAACACGCACACACTCACTCAAACACGCACACACACTCACTCACTTAAACACGCACACACTCACTCAAACACACACACACACACTCACTCAAACACACACACACTCACTCAAACACACACACAGTCACTCAAACACGCACACACTCACTCAAACACGCGCACACACTCACTCAAACACACACACACACTCACTCACTCAAACACGCACACACACTCACTCACTCAAACACGCACACACACTCACTCACTCAAACACGCACACACACTCACTCAAACACGCACACACACTCACTCACTCAAACACGCACACACACTCACTCAAACACGCACACACACTCACTCAAACACGCACACACACTCACTCACTCAAACACGCACACACACTCACTCAAACACGCACACACACTCACTCACTCAAACACGCACACTCTCACTCAAACACACACACACACTCACTCACTCAAACACGCACACACACTCACTCACTCAAACACGCACACACACTCACTCAAACACACACACACACTCACTCACTCAAACACGCACACACACTCACTCACTCAAACACGCACACACACTCACTCAAACACGCACACACACTCACTCACTCAAACACGCACACACACTCACTCAAACACGCACACACACACACTCACTCAAACACGCACACACACTCACTCAAACACGCACACACACACACTCACTCAAACACGCACACTCTCACTCAAACACGCACACACTCACTCAAACACGCACACACACTCACTCACTCAAACACGCACACACACTCACTCACTCAAACACGCGCACACACTCACTCACTCAAACACACACACACACTCACTCAAACACACACACACACACACACACTCAAACACACACACACTCATTTAAACACGCACACACTCCCTCAAACACGCACACACTCACTCAAACACGCACACACACTCACTCACTTAAACACGCACACACTCACTCAAACACACACACACACTCACTCAAACACACACACTCACTCAAACACACACACTCACTCAAACACGCACACACACTCACTCAAACAAACACGCAGACACACTCACTCACTCAAACACGCACACACACTCACTCACTCAAACACGCACACACTCACTCAAACACACACACACTCACTCAAACAAACACGCAGACACACTCACTCACTCAAACACGCACACACACTCACTAACTCAGACACGCACACTCACTCAAACACACACACACTCACTCAAACACACACACACTCACTCAAACACACACACACTCACTCAAACACGCACACACACACACGCACACACACTCACTCAAACACGCACACACACTCACTCAAACACACACACACTCATTTAAACACGCACACACTCACTCAAACACGCACACACACTCATTTAAACGCACACACTCACTCAAACACGCACACACACTCACTCAAACACACACACTCAAACACGCACACTCACTCAAACACGCACACACACTCAATTCACACACACAATTTTACCATCTTCACCTACAGTTAATTTATATCTAATGCACCAGGTTGTATTGCGCGTATATGGTGTGTATGAGGTCTTGAAGACAGGCACACACACCTTATCCAGCGAGCACATGGCAAACACAGGGCCATCGTGAGCTTTGATGCTCTTCATGAGCGTGGTGTCCTTCCAGATGTACACGTCACCCGTCGTGGCGCCAGAAAACACCAGATCCTCCGAGCGCCCGTAACAAGCCGACATCATCGTCTCCTGCTTCCCAAGATTCCCGAAAATACCCCTCTTAAACGTCAAACCTCCTCCTGCATCGAGAACACACAGTACAGCTTTGCACAACTGCTCACACACATTTTCAAAACTTCACAAATCCAAGAATTGCACACACAAAATGCCTCACATCTCTTGCAAAATGAAGCATTGCATTCAAATGATCACTCACACCTCTCAGAAGCAAACATTTGTCTTACGTTGCAAACACCTTTTCCATCATCTTATATTTTTGGATATATAATAAACACAGTTATTCAAAACCAAAAGCTCTTCTTTCATGAGCTCCTATGAACATTTCTGTTCAAGATTGAAAATAACTGGCAGAGAGATGTTGAAAGATTCACGGTAAACACGAAAGTGAAATTGAAAACAAATTATTTATTTTTACTGTAAGCATTTGTGGTTGTGAATACAGTATCACACAGTCCGAAAAACCCATAACTCGACCTTTGACCTGTTATAGGCCTATTTTAAAGCCGTGATTGGTGTGTTCAGTAAAGCAATGAGTGTTTGCAAATGTGAGGAGTGTGTGTGAGAAGTGTGTGTGAGAAGTGTGTGTGTGTGTGAGGAGTGTGTGTGAGAGGAGTGTGTGTGAGGAGTGTGTGTATGTGTGTGTGTGTGAGAGTGAGTGTGTGTGAGAAGTGTGTGTGTGTGTGTGTGTGTGTGAGGAGTGTGTGTGAGAGGAGTGTGTGTGTGAGTGTGTGAGGAGTGCGTGTGTGTGAGAGTGAGTGTGTGTGAGGAGAGTGTGTGTGTGTGAGGAGTGTGTGTGAGGAGTGTGTGTAAGGAGAGTGTGTGTGTGAGGAGTGTGAGTGTGTGTGAGGAGAGTGTGTGTGAGGAGAGTGTGTGTGTGTGAGGAGTGTGTGTGAGTGTGTGTGAGTGAGTGTGTGTGAGGAGTCTGTGTGTGTGTGTGTGTGTGTGTGAGGACTGTGTGTGTGTGTGTGTGTGTGAGGAGTGTGTGTGAGGCTCTGATGAATTACAGTGGCATTTTGATGGGTTGTGTTTGAAAAAGGAAATCAAGATACTTCCCGTTAGATGTGTGTGTGTGACAGAGAGAATTATGTGTTGTGATTTGCAAAAATTGTTTTATGAAATTGAAAATTCGTCAATCTCGAAGTCGAAGGCAGAAAATTAATGCAGATCTGGTGTGTTGCTCTGGTGTTTGAGTGTCAGGTTTCAGAAATTGTGTGACAAGTGAGGATTTTGTGTAAGTATTAGAACAACAAAAAAAGAGCAAGCAAATGTGTTTTAAATCAGCGGAGGAAGAAGCGCTGAGCGTAAGTTACCGCTGAGTGATTCTGCTATTCCAGCATCATTTCTGGACTCGCTGAGCTCTTCTAAAAGCTCGTTTAACTGGAGGAATACGGACCGCTGATGTTAAACTCAATGTGATCGGGCAGATTCTCCTGCAGTCGTGTTCAAACATTTCTGTGCAAAGAGTCTGCACATATACAGATCCGCGGAGATGAAAAGCAAGCCTCATATTATTCACAATATTATACAGACAGCTGGCATTACAACTAGCAATATTGTTTTTTTGATGGCCGATATATATAAACACTTTATATTTATTTTAAACAATATTTAATACATTATAGATAATTTAGAAAACAAATCTTAAAAATAAACATGCTTATACTTTAGATGGCAACTTCTTGAATCTGCAATCATATTACAATATTTTCACAAATAAATTAATTTAAATTAATAGAATGTGTGAATAAAACGGAAGTAAACACTGTAGGGCACTCAGTAATCTGGTAATTTTGTGCGCACTGGTAATCATATTTTTTCAAATAAAGACAAGGTAACACTAATTTTACATACAGCACACAGTGAAAACGATATAAATATGACACATATTAGGATATAGCACAGCATATTTTAAAAAGAAGAGTTTCGATGGCGTCTCCTGAAGCTGGTCTTCTGTCCGCATTCACTCGCAGTGACAAATGCACACTTCACAAGATATCACAGCTGGATTCGATAAATCTGCAAGGTTTGTGAAATTAAATGTTTATTAGATATTCAGAGATTTGTTTAAATTAAGTTAGAAGCGCATTTGCTGAATGTTGACGTTGATGAGAAGGTATTTTAGGCCCTGTTTACACGAGGACGATACCGGGTGAAAACGTAAAAATATTTATCGGATGTGCCTTTCGTTTACACGGCGACGGCGTTTTTGGGGCTTAAAAACGCAAAAAAGTGAAACCCTCCAGAGTGGAAATCTTAAAAACGCTCCACCGTCGCGTTCCCGTCTAAAGGGTAAAAACGCAAATCTGCTCTCTGTGGCTCTCGTCGTGTACGCGTTTACGTCACAGGCATGCGCCAGTACAGGAACATAACCAACATGTCGGATTATTTCCATACGTCGGACCTTCAAGTTGCCCTCGCAGCTCTGATAAACACACAAGAGTGTTTTCAGCAGTTGTACAAAATATTCTCAGATATTGGTGGTGTTGTGTGTCAGTGCTTCACATCGCCACCTAGCCGCCTGGAGTGCACACTACATCGAATTTCACACACTTTTGC
>CM060626.1:1594611-1649611 GCA_030578275.1 Meda fulgida
TCCTTAATGTATGTTTACATTTGTGTATTATTTGTATTTTGTTAAGTATTTATAATTAGAATTTATACATATAATTTCATTTTATATTTTAACACACACACACACACACACACACACACACACACACACACACACACACACACACATATATTTACTGTGTATATATCCTATGTTATATATATATATATATAAAACATACATATATAATTATATTATGAATTACTAATTTTGAAATATTGAGTACATATTATATTGTATATTATCATTTTTTAATAAGTATAACAAAAAAATCAATGTATAAAAATATAAATCATCTAAACAGGTTTAGATACGGTAAGTGGACACACACTGTTCATATCAAAGGCATCACAAGGTTCGCAGTAAATGTACCCGTGGACGAACTGCAGGCGCAAGCCCTCGTCTGGAGCTTTCTGCCTCTTCAGAGATCCTGCCAGCTTCTTCTTGAGCTGAGGAAGATCTTCCTTGTACACCTGAGGGAGTCCGGGACCAGAGTTACAGCGGGAATCCACTTAGACATATTCAGAGGTTCAGAAACAGCATAAAGGGCAACAGGAGGGAAGCAGCCAATCAGCGGTGAAAATTATGAGCAGGGTTATATTATATAAAGCCCTCTCATCTTGCCTGACGCTCGTAGTTCATCTGGGCCTCTTGCTCGATGTCGGAGTCCAGCTCGGGAACGTCGGAGAGGTCGGAGTCGGATTCGCCGCTGTTCGAGTCAGCGTAACCCTCTGTGAACGCAAGACACGGTCAAAACTGCTTTCTCCGCGTCTTAACTCGAAATTATAAGGAGAAATCGTTAGAAAGTGCACATTTTTTAAACATACTTGAGAAAGTTAAATCATTGTTTTTTTGATTAGGACATCTTATTTTTAATTAAAGGGGTGGTTGATTATGATGTCACTTTTCTAACTGTAGTGAGTGTGTAATGTTGCTGTTTGAGCATAAACAACATCTGCAAAGTTACGACTCAAAGCTCAAAGCAAAGAGAGATTCTTGCTTTTACAGAAATCGCTTTTTAAGAACTACAATAAACGGCTGGTAGGAACTACAATGAGCTTCCTCCCGGGTTAGTGACATCACCAACCCTAGAATTTACATAAACTCCGCCCCCAGAACACGATTTATAGATTATCAAGACAGAATATGCTAATGAATGACTAGAAGATAGTTAACTCCACATAAGCATATACATTCATTAACTCGTCAGAAATGTCCTGTTCTTCTACACTTCTTGAGTCTCTCCATCATTGTCTGACTCCGGTTTGAACATAAAATGCTAAAAGTTTTTGAAATGTTCAGTGTGTGTGTGTGATCGGAGCTGCTAACACACAAACACACAGAGCTCTTGAAGCTCCGCCCCCTGTGCCAGGAGCAGCAGCTCATTTGCATTTAAAGGGACACACACACAAACGGTGCGTTTTTGCTCACCCTCAAAAAGTGACAATTTTAACATGCTATATAAAAATATCTGTGGGGTATTTTGAGCTAAAACTTCACACACACACTCTGGGGACATCAGAGACTTACTTTACATCTTGTGAAAAGAGTAGTATACCACCTATATATTTTTGACTGATCAACTGATCAATGAAAATTATAAGAAGAGATCGTGATTATGTTCCCAAAGTGCAATTTTTGAAACATACTTGAGAAAGTTATCAAATATTTTGTTCAAGAAGTCTTATTTTTTTATTACGAAGAACATAACAGGTTTTGGTGTTATTTAATTGATGCCAATGGATTTTGACTAAAACTCGCTGATCAACTGATCAATTGTTTTTCGCTGTCTGCAGATTACAGTAATTATCATAATATGATACGATAATACTTAATTGTCCGAAAAAAAAAAATCTTGCATCACAGTATCTATGCTCACAATTACTAAACAAAGAATAAACATGACAATGAAATAAGCATGCACACTATTTTAGTCATATAAGTTATTAGAGGTTATTTATGATTTTTAAGAACATTAATTTCAGGAATTACATTTTTTTTTCTTTAGAACAATCTTAAGAAAAAATAAGAACATTCTAAAATGTTTTTGAGAATACAAAATATCCTTAACGTTTATGTTAGACATTTTTAGAATTTTATTTTAGTTCGAATTATATTCTGTTTCATCTTAGTCTAAACTTTCAAAATATTTTTTTGCAAACGTAAAATAATAATAATGTGACATTAAAACTTCAATACTCATTTCAATTACCCTTTATTTTAAGGTGTCCGTGTTACAGTGTCATTTCTGACGTCACAAATGACCTTGTAACCAATCAGATCAACGTGTGCTCGTCAACCAGTGGATCTCTGAGTGAGGGAGTGAGTGGAGGCGGGGCTCATTTGCATATTCATAGAACCGCGCATACTAAATGAGGCACAGGTGTCGAGGAAAAAACACCAAAATATGTCATTTTGGTGATCAAAGATGAGATTTATCAGATCAGATTAATTATTAGTTCATGCTAACAAATGTCGTTAACTAATGTTAACTAACGAACCTTATTGTAAAGTGTTACCTTCATTTCTATTCAGTTTAAGGATTAAATCACCTTGCAACAGTGGCTCCAAAACACCGTTCATGACTCCTTCCGGCAGAAACCTCCACTGAAACACGGAGTGATCCGCTCCGCCCGTGCTCAGAACCCACTGCAGGTCATGTGACCAGCGCACATTGGTCACATGGGCCGAGTGGCCGATGTATTTCTTGAATTTGGCAGCTGAAAGAATCAGAAATGTTAGCGCACGCACTGGTTTATTAGTGCTTGGATCACAACGGGATAAGTCTGGATGACTACAGTAAAGCCGGTGCACACTCTGCTATTTTGGCCACGATTCGAACGTATGAGACAAATTTAGCAAATCCTAAAAGATTCCTCTGATTCCAGGCTAAAATCTGAAGTCTTTGATCATTAGTTTGACGTGTTCTTGATTAATGAGCGTTGCGATCAAATTTTGAACGACCGTCAAATTGTATTTGTTTTTAAAGACAAGCCGAGCCTAAAATTAACGTTGGAGATTTCTTTGTTCATATTAATCCCGTGTGTAATGCAGATCACCGCCACTGAACGCGCCATTGATTGATGTAAACACCGGACAAGTTTTCTTGCGTACGTCCGTTTTTAACTCGTCTTGACTGTCGTACAGTCTAACATTAATGACAACTGAGATCTTACAGTATAACATTAATAACTGAGATCTCACAGTGTGGCATTAATAACTGAGATCTTACAGTGTGACATTAATAACTGAGATCTCACAGTGTGACATTAATAACTGAGATCTTACAGTGTGGCATTAATAACTGAGATCTCACAGTGTGACATTAATAACTGAGATCTTACAGTGTGGCATTAATAACTGAGATCTTACAGTGTGGCATTAATAACTGAGATCTTACAGTGTGGCATTAATAACTGAGATCTTACAGTGTGGCATTAATAACTGAGATCTTACAGTATAACATTAATAACTGAGATCTTACAGTGTGACATTAATAACTGAGATCTTACAGTGTGGCATTAATAACTGAGATCTTACAGTATAACATTAATAACTGAGATCTTACAGTGTGACATTAATAACTGAGATCTCACAGTGTGACATTAATAACTGAGATCTTACAGTATAACATTAATAACTGAGATCTTACAGTGTGACATTAATAACTGAGATCTTACAGTGTGACATTAATAACTGAGATCTTACAGTGTGGCATTAATAACTGAGATCTTACAGTGTGGCATTAATAACTGAGATCTTACAGTATAACATTAATAACTGAGATCTTACAGTGTGACATTAATAACTGAGATCTCACAGTGTGACATTAATAACTGAGATCTTACAGTGTGGCATTAATAACTGAGATCTTACAGTATAACATTAATAACTGAGATCTTACAGTATAACATTAATAACTGAGATCTTACAGTGTGGCATTAATAACTGAGATCTTACAGTATAACATTAATAACTGAGATCTTACAGTGTGGCATTAATAACTGAGATCTTACAGTGTGACATTAATAACTGAGATCTTACAGTGTGACATTAATAACTGAGATCTCACAGTGTGACATTAATAACTGAGATCTCACAGTGTGACATTAATAACTGAGATCTTACAGTGTGACATTAATAACTGAGATCTCACAGTGTGGCATTAATAACTGAGATCTTACAGTGTGACATTAATAACTGAGATCTCACAGTGTGGCATTAATAACTGAGATCTCACAGTGTGACATTAATAACTGAGATCTCACAGTGTGGCATTAATAACTGAGATCTTACAGTGTGACATTAATAACTGAGATCTCACAGTGTGGCATTAATAACTGAGATCTTACAGTGTGGCATTAATAACTGAGATCTTACAGTGTGACATTAATAACTGAGATCTTACAGTGTGACATTAATAACTGAGATCTCACAGTGTGGCATTAATAACTGAGATCTTACAGTGTGACATTAATAACTGAGATCTTACAGTGTGGCATTAATAACTGAGATCTTACAGTGTGACATTAATAACTGAGATCTCACAGTGTGGCATTAATAACTGAGATCTTACAGTGTGGCATTAATAACTGAGATCTTACAGTGTGACATTAATAACTGAGATCTTACAGTGTGACATTAATAACTGAGATCTCACAGTGTGACATTAATAACTGAGATCTTACAGTATAACATTAATAACTGAGATCTTACAGTGTGGCATTATTAATAACTGAGATCTCACAGCGATGATCATGTTCGTGCAGTCGATAATAAATCGCAGTGTGTGCACCGGCTTGAGCTGACCTTTCTTAAGACACGGGAATCTGAAGAGCTTGACGAGGCCGAAGTCGTCGCCCGTCACCAGAACGGCACTGCTGTAATTGGCGTCCACAGAATTGATGTCATTGACGTTGGAATATTTAGGCCAGATGCCGTTCACCTCCGGTCCGAGAACACAAGTCCACGTCATCCAGAGGATCCCTTTGGCTTCCTCCTTCGGCAGGAATTTACCGGCTAAAAACACAGAACAATGATTTATCTTCAATTATACTGTAGTCAAGTCATCTTCATTTATACAGCGCTTTTACCAATATAGACGGTTTCACAGCAGCTATACAGTGATAACAGGAAATTTCAGTAATAGAGATTGTTTTAGCTTTACAGCAGATCTAGAATAAAGTTATTGTCCAGATAGAGTTAGTTTTGATTGATTCACTTCCGTTGCAAAGATCATTAGTTGCGAACACGACACGTTCTAACAGAAAACCCTTAATGCGCTCCGGCTGTTCATTCACACGACAGCAGAGTCTGGCGGCTCGAGAACGCAAACCTTGAAATTACTGCTGGGCAACGATTAATAACATCCAAAATAAAAGTTTGTGTTTACATAATATATGTGTGTGTAGTGTGTATAATTATATTGTATATATATATATATAAATACATACACATGCATGTATATATTTCAGAAAAATGTGTTATTAATATATAAAATATTTATATTTATATAATATAAATGATGTATAAATATATATACATGCAAATATTTCTTAAATATATATATATGCATATGTGTGTATTTATATATACAATATAATTATACACAGTACACACACATATATTATGTAAACACAAACTTTTATTTTGGACGCGATTAATCGTTGCCGAAGGTGCAAGCTTTGACATTTTTTGGAAAAAGTGATCTCAGCGTAAACGTCAAAAACGCGAATCTGTGAAAACACTGTAAGCATGACATGATTCATAAAATATGTCTGACACTAGAGTACAGTGTGTCGTTCAGCGATCCAAGACCTTTGCAGTGTTACTGATCACTGGACAAGAATTTCAAAAGAAAATCTTTGGGGAGGATTATCGATCGCTAACAGTCGATCGAGTGCATCAACACCTCTGTCGTATTTTGGCTGTGTTTTCTTTCCCCCCCTTTCGTTTGTTCTGGGCTGTCCTTATTCTTAGGCCTCACGATTGGTTGGTCCTCGTGTCCATCATGATTAATCAACGTGACGACATGCCCCTAAAGAACTCACCTTCTCCATATAAAGACCTGGAAGTGACGCGTTTTCTCTCGTTTTCTGTCTTGTTGTTGTTATAGCCTCTTCGGTTGTTTTTCTTTTATTTCTCTAAGTTTGTATTGTTTGAGTATTGTGGTACGTGACTCTTCCCAGACTCAGTGCGGAGGGATAGCCTGTCACGTGATCCACATTGAGTTTGTTTATACACACATATTGTATTTATGTTTGTTATTTAGTGCAGTTTAATTGGCGATCCGTTGCCGAAGAATTGTTTATTTTCGTGTATTATTTCTTTGTCAGTTTAGTAATATTAAAGGGGTTAAGTTAGTGTGTTTTGTTATGTTTATTTCTTTGCTTTAGCACCACTCACTGTCCCTCTCTCCTGTGTTCTGCGTTTTGTCTTATTATTTGTGGATATTCTGTAAATAGTTCTTTATTCACTTTGACACTGTAGAACAATCGGGTGTATTGTTATTTTGGCCTACTAAAAAGTATTCAGCCATTTCTGTCTCTGTCTGATTCATCTCAACACATAATGATCAGTAACTGAACCTGTTTTCTTTTCTTTTTATTTATTTATCTAAATGTAACACTTATATGTTACTTACCCTATTAACCCTGGACCTCTTTAAAAGGGAGACGTAACAACCTCAAAGCTTCTGTTGTTTCCTCTTCATGGGTTCTGCTCATATGAGCAGATTCTGCGCAATACGCTGTTTTCGGTGTTATACATGTATCCTTCAGGAATCATTCTAATATGATGATTTGCTGCTCAAGAAACATTTCTGATTATGTTGAAAAAAGTTCATATTTTTGTCCATGAACAGGGTTTGATGCGGGTAAAAATCAACTAATGCTTTCAAATCACCAGCCAATTTGGTGTGTTACTATGTTTACTCATTTCGCTGGGGAAGTTTGTTTAAGACAAATCTGTACAGATTTAGCGCAAATACTAAACTTGTGAGTCATCATTTATATTAAATACATGAAGCGTTGTGTCATAAATGAATCTTACTTGGCATCCTGTAGAAGAAACGTTCTCCAGCTCCATCGTTGGTCTGCAGGCATCGGCTGTCCACGGACCAATCCAGGTGTGTTATGAAGCATGTGGACTTGTTGCACTCCCCCACTTTTTTATAGCGTTGGGCCACAGCGTAGATGTCCACGAACCCGTCGTTGGAGCCCACGGCCAAGTAAGATCCGTCGGGAGAGAACTTGAGCTCGTGAATGACCTCCTTTCTGTCCTTGATGTGGACCACCTCCGTCATGTCCCTTATATAGCAGCAGAAACTCTCAGCGTCTGCATGTGCATCTGAAATAATGAAGTGTAGTGATCTAAATTCAGTTACCTGACCCGAAGAACAGTGAAAGAGCCGTCCTTCATGCCGAGAGCGAGCTGGGAGCCGTCGTTGTTGAAGGAAACACTGCGAACGGCCTCTTCCATGTTGCAGCGAGCGATTAATGTGTGTTCGGATAAACTCCACAGTCTGACGGCACACACAACGGGCTTGTTAGATGAAAATTAACCCAACACCACCTCTGTGCCCGCATACCACCTCGTCCTTTTATTAATTTATATATATTTTTGTTCTTTTGCTATTTATGTACATGTATGTATGCATGTATGTATGTATGTACGTATGTGGGTATGTATGTATGTATCGATGTACGTATGTATGTGTGTATGTATGTATGTAAGTACGTATGTATGTATGCATGTATGTATGTATGTATGCTTGTATGTATGGATGTACGTATGTATGTGCGTATGTATGTATGTAAGTACGTATGTATGTATGTATGTACGTACGTATGTATGTGTGTATGTATGTATGCATGTATGTATGTATGTACGTACGTATGCATGTATGTACGTATGCATGCATGTATGTATGTATGTATGTATGTATGTATATACGTATGCATGTATGTACGTATGCATGTATGTACAGTATGTATGTATGCATGAATGTATGTATGTATGTATGCATGTATGTATGTATGTAGGTATGTATGTATGTTTGTATGTATGCATGTACGTATGTATGTGTGTATGTATGTATGTAAGTACGTATGTATGTATGTATATATGTATGTATGCATGTACGTATGCATGTATGTATGTATGTACGTACGTATGTATGTGTTTATGTATGCATGTATGTATGCATGTATGTATGTATGTATGTATGTACGTATGCATGTATGTATGCATGAATGTATGCATGTATGTATGTATGCATGTATGTATGTATGTACGTATGCAAGTATGAACAGTATGTATGTATGCATGTAAGTATGTAAGTATGTATCTATGTATGTATGTATGTATGTACGTATGTAGGTATGTATGTATGTTTGTATGTATGTATGTATGTATGTATGTGTGTATGTATGTATGTATGTAAGTACGTATGTATGTATGTATGTATGTATGTATGTATGTATGTATGCATGTATGTATGTATGTGTGTATGTATGCATGTATGTACGCATGTATGTATGTATGTATGTATGTAGGTATCCATGTATGTATGTATGTATGTATGTATGTATGTACGTATGTATGTATGTACGTATGTAGGTATGTAGGCATGTATGTATGCATGTATGTTTTTTTATCACATCTTTGATTATTTCCATTGCTATATATATATATAGTATATATATAATAAGAATTGTTCTACATATATATTAGGAAACCTATAATAAAGATTTCCACATACTCAACACAATTTTACACACACACACTTCACATAATTACAAGTACAACTTTCTGTTTTGTGTTGTGTATTGATGCTATTGTCTAACCGTATTCTGCTTTAATAATAAAAAAAGAGTAAAAAAACAGTTAAATTATCAGAGAAATGGTGAAAGATGAAAATTAAAAGGGGAAACCCAAAACATCACATTTCTAGCCATCTTGCTCCATTCTACAGTGTGAGCTGATGTGTAATAAAGTGTGATCCTGTAGAAGGCCCGGACTGACCGCACGGATCGATCGTCACTGCCTGTGACCGCCAGTGGTTGTTTGGGATGCAGGTCGAGCGCCCAGAGTTCCCCTTCTGAGTGACCCTGCATGATCAACAGCGGCTTATCTCGCTCGCGCACCATCACCTCGAAGATCTCGCTGTCTTGAGTTCCCGCTAGGATCCGGTCAGCTCTCCAGCACACGCTGCGGATGGACAGACCTGGAAGAGAACGGCTCGTTCGCATTAGAGACTGAGATATCTGGATATCTGCAAATATGAGGTTTGGGATTTGTGATATGTAGCTTTAGTCATGGCAGGCGCCACGTTTCATTTTTAACAACTATGGGATCTTCCCTAAATATGTGATATTGGTGTCCAGGCATCTCATCCAGCTTTAAGGAACATTTAGGGGTCAGTACCAGCTCAGTGGCCCTCAGTTTGTAAAAACAAGCAGATGTGAAATAACCGAATAATTCTTTGAAAACAAAACAACTTGACTTTATTTCATCTGGATCATCTTTGATATAGTGAGTTTGGTGGGTTGTATTTTAGAATCATTTGTAAAATAAATGACTTGAATTATATTAACAATATTCAGTTATATAAATATTATTAATCCTTTTTAGGATTTTTTTAGAGTGATTTTAAAATATGGATGACTTGAATTACATTAATAATATTTAATTATGCAAATAATAATGATCTGTTTTGGGATTTCTAGAGTATTTTTTTAAATAAATGACTTGAATTATATCAATAATATTCAGTTATGTAAAAATATTTATGCGTTTTAGGATTTTTTGTTATTTGTAAAATAAATGACTTGAATTATATTAATAACATTCAATTGTGTCATGATATTAATCCGTTTTGTGATTTTCATTTCATTTATCTGATGCCTTTTCTGCTTAAAATGAACCCTTTACTAATGTATACATACAGAAAAAATAACTAAAGAGACCGTTGACTAAGAAAAATCCACACACAGATTTTAAACCAGTAACAGCGAACCAGAACTTTTTTCATGGTGCAATTAACAGAAGAACAAAATACAAGCCACACACTCAAAGGTGTTTCAGCAGGGCTGAAACCATTTATTTAATTGGCTCGTTTTAATTTAATTTTTGAGTGAAAAACCCTCAAAAATCAAGCGATACGGCTGAATAACTCAAAAACATGCCATATCGGAAGTCTAAATTGGACAAGCCAGCAAAATGTCAAATAAATAAACTCAGAGTGGATCGTTCATACTTTGGGAGAACTATCTGGACGTCTCTGGTACGTTCAACTAAAACAGACCCAAACGAGTCAATACTCATCGTCTAGTGAGAGTATGTAAATATATAAAATGACTGTGGAGAGATGAGAATGTTTAAGTTCATTTGAAGATATTCTTTCAGACTCTCAGCTAAACTTTATTGCTGTCTAGTATAAGCATATAAAGAAATGCTCTTTCCTGCAGGAAGCATTCGGTGAGGTTTGTTAAATCTGCTGGGAGTTTGGTTTCAGACTAACCAGACCTGATCGTTTGTTATCCCACCCAATTATCTGACAGTGTTCTGCTGGGAAACCGGCGACGGCTTCATTACTACAAGACTTACATTCACTGAACACACTGTCACTCGGGCCGTATAAGCGCAGGCGATGTTTCCATGGTGACTGGATCCCTTATACTCTGGCTTTCCCATACGGAGTCAAATCAATCTCTTCCTGTTTAAAACCGTCTGCTTTATTGATAAGATATGGTTTTTGTTGTCTAGATCACTGAATGCAATTTCCTTGAAAAATGGTCAATTATGGAAGAAGCATTTGTGGTTTGTTGCATGAAAACCCATGATTCACACAAACAGAAATCGCAGAATCCAGTCATAAAAGCAGAATTTACTGAATAAAGGAGAAAGTCATGGAATTTGGCTCAATTTGAATTAGTAGATCAAAAGTATTGAGTGAATGTGTGAATATTAAAGCACAGAATCTCACAGGTCTTTATATCAACCTTATCAAAGTAAAAGTTTGGTTTAAGTAATAACAAGAACAATAGTAATAATACTTATGAAAACATTGTTTTTTAAGGAATATCACACAGTTGTTAAACAGTAAACCTCTGTTGTGCAGCAATTTGTTTGCCAAAAATGAAAGAAAACAGTTAAAAACTGTTCAATTAAATTGTTAAATTAGCAGTAATTTAATTGCCACCGTTTTTGATAATAAATTTTGTATTCAATCATCATGAAACAGAAAAACTTCTGAAAAAAGGGCACTAGTATTGTTAAAATTTGAATAAACTATTAAATAATTATATTAAGTTTTATGAATTCAATTGATTAAACATCTTTTTTGATTATTAGAATGTATTAAACCATTAAAAACAGAATCCCGGGAAATCAAAAACATCTTTCAACGTGATTACGTAATGCGTGGCGCATCACAGCGATCCTCGGCTGGATCGTGACGAGACTTTTTTGTTGTTTTCCTCAAAAACCTTCATTTCTTTTCGACTGAAGAAAGAAAGACATGATGTGTCTGTGATCACGTGGGGGTGAGTAAATTATCAGGACTTTTTTAAAAATGTATTCTGAAGTGAACTAATCCTTTAAACTACTTCAAAATCCATGATATGTTCGCTTTAAAGTGATGTTTTTACCTTTATAACCCTGTTCCGCCTCCCTGAGGTCGATCTTGGTGATGGGTTTGAAATCCACATCCCACAGCCTCACACATCCATCACGCCCACCGGTGGCGAAGCCTTCTTCACACGAATGCATGCTGAAGATCCCAGCCTGAGAAACAAGAAGAGTGGACACACAGGTCTGAACCGTCGGCACATGATGCTGAATTCACTAATGTTTCTGTTAACGATTTCACTAATGTTTATGTTGCTGATTTCACTAATGTTTATGCTGCTGATTTCACTGATCTTTATGCTGCTGATTTCACTAATGTTTATGCTGCTGATTTCACTAATGTTGTTGATTTCACTAATGTTTATGCTGCTGATTTCACTAATGTGTATGTTAACGATTTCACTAATGTTTATGCTGCTGATTTTACTAATGTTTATGCTGCTGATTTCACTAAAGTTTATGCTGCTGATTTCACTAATGTTGTTGATTTCACTAATGTTTATGCTGCTGATTTCACTAATGTGTATGTTAACGATTTCACTAATGTTTCTGCTGCTGATTTCACTAATGTTGTTGATTTCACTAATGTGTATGTTAACGATTTCACTAATGTTTATGCTGCTGATTTTAACTAATGTGTATGTTAATGCTTTCACTAATGTTTATGTTGCTGAATTCACTAATGTTTATGCTGCTGATTTCACTAATGTGTATGCTGCTGATTTCACTAATGTTTATGCTGCTGATTTCACTAATGTTGTTGATTTCACTAATGTTTATGCTGCTGATTTCACTAATGTGTATGTTAACGATTTCACTAATGTTTCTGCTGCTGATTTCACTAATGTTGTTGATTTCACTAATGTTTATGCTGCTGATTTTAACTAATGTGTATGTTAACGATTTCACTAATGTTTCTGCTGCTGATTTCACTAATGTTGTTGATTTCACTAATGTGTATGTTAATGATTTCACTAATGTTGTTGATTTCACTAATGTGTATGTTAATGATTTCACTAATGTGTATGTTAATGATTTCACTAATGTTTATGTTGCTGATTTCACTAATGTTGCGGATTTCACTAATGTGTATGTTAATGATTTCACTAATGTTTATGCTGGTGATTTCACTAATGTTGCGGATTTCACTAATGTGTATGTTAACGATTTCACTAATGTTTATGTTGCTGAATTCACTAATGTTTATGCTGCTGATTTCACTAATGTTTATGCTGCTGATTTCACTAATGTTTATGCTGCTGATTTCACTAATGTTGCTGATTTCACTAATTTTTATGCTGCTGAATTCACTAATGTTGCTGATTTAACTAATGTTTATGCTGCTGAATTCACTAATGTTGCTGATTTCACTAATGTGTATGTTAACGATTTCACTAATGTTTATGCTGCTGATTTCACTAATGTTGCTGATTTCACTAATGTTTATGTTAACGATTTCACTAATGTTTATGTTGCTGATTTCACTAATGTTGTTGATTTCACTAATGTGTATGTTAACAATTTCACTAAAGTTTATGCTGCTGATTTTAACTAATGTGTATGTTAACGATTTCACTAATGTTTATGTTGCTGAATTCACTAATGTTTATGCTGCTGATTTCACTAATGTTTATGCTGCTGATTTCACTAATGTTGTTGATTTCACTAATGTTTATGCTGCTGATTTCACTAATGTGTATGTTAACGATTTCACTAATGTTTCTGCTGCTGATTTCACTAATGTTGTTGATTTCACTAATGTGTATGTTAACGATTTCACTAATGTTTATGCTGCTGATTTTAACTAATGTGTATGTTAACGATTTCACTAATGTTTCTGCTGCTGATTTCACTAATGTTGTTGATTTCACTAATGTGTATGTTAATGATTTCACTAATGTTGTTGATTTCACTAATGTGTATGTTAATGATTTCACTAATGTTTATGCTGGTGATTTCACTAATGTTGCGGATTTCACTAATGTGTATGTTAACGATTTCACTAATGTGTATGTTAACGATTTCACTAATGTTTATGCTGCTGATTTCACTAATGTTGCTGATTTCACTAATGTTTATGTTAACGATTTCACTAATGTTTATGTTGCTGATTTCACTAATGTGTATGTTAACGATTTCACTAATGTTTATGTTGCTGATTTCACTAATGTTGCTGATTTCACTAATGTTTATGCTGCTGAATTCACTAATGTTGCTGATTTCACTAATGTTTATGCTGCTGAATTCACTAATGTTGCTGATTTCACTAATGTGTATGTTAACGATTTCACTAATGTTTATGCTGCTGATTTCACTAATGTTGCTGATTTCACTAATGTTTATGTTAACGATTTCACTAATGTTTATGTTGCTGATTTCACTAATGTGTATGTTAACGATTTCACTAATGTTTATGTTGCTGATTTCACTAATGTTGCTGATTTCACTAATGTTTATGCTGCTGAATTCACTAATGTTGCTGATTTCACTAATGTTTATGCTGCTGAATTCACTAATGTTGCTGATTTCACTAATGTGTATGTTAACGATTTCACTAATGTTTATGCTGCTGATTTCACTAATGTTGCTGATTTCACTAATGTTTATGTTAACGATTTCACTAATGTTTATGTTGCTGATTTCACTAATGTGTATGTTAACGATTTCACTAATGTTTATGTTGCTGATTTCACTAATGTTGCTGATTTCACTAATGTTTATGCTGCTGAATTCACTAATGTTGCTGATTTCACTAATGTTTATGCTGCTGAATTCACTAATGTTGCTGATTTCACTAATGTGTATGTTAACGATTTCACTAATGTTTATGTTGCTGATTTCACTAATGTTGCTGATTTCACTAATGTTTATGCTGCTGAATTTAATAATGTTTATGCTGCTGAATTCACTAATGTTTATGCTGCTGATTTCACTAATGTTGCTGATTTTACTAATGTTTATGCTGCTGAATTCACTAATGTTTATGCTGCTGAATTCACTAATGTTGCTGATTTTGCTAATGTTTATGCTGCTGAATTCACTAATGTTTATGCTGCTGATTTCACTAATGTTTATGCTGCTGAATTCACTAATGTTTATGCTGCTGATTTCACTAATGTTTATGCTGCTGATTTCACTAATGTTGCTGATTTTACTAATGTTTATGCTGCTGAATTCACTAATGTTTATGCTGCTGATTTCACTAATGTTTATGCTGCTGAATTCCCTAATGTTTATGCTGCTGAATTCACTAATGTTGCTGATTTTACTAATGTTTATGTTGCTGATTTCACTAATGTTTATGCTGCTGATTTCACTAATGTTTATGCTGCTGAATTCACTAATGTTGCTGATTTTACTAATGTTTATGTTGCTGATTTCACTAATGTGTATGTTAACGATTTCACTAATGTTTATGATGCTGATTTTAACTAATGTGTATGTTAACGATTTCACTAATGTTTCTGCTGCTGATTTCACTAAAGTTGTTGATTTCACTAATGTGTATGTTAATGATTTCACTAATGTTGTTGATTTCACTAATGTGTATGTTAATGATTTCACTAATGTTTATGTTGCTGATTTCACTAATGTTGCGGATTTCACTAATGTGTATGTTAATGATTTCACTAATGTTTATGCTGGTGATTTCACTAATGTTGCGGATTTCACTAATGTGTATGTTAACGATTTCACTAATGTTTATGCTGCTGATTTCACTAATGTTGCTGATTTCACTAATGTTTATGTTAACGATTTCACTAATGTTTATGTTGCTGCTTTCACTAATGTGTATGTTAACGATTTCACTAATGTTTATGTTGCTGATTTCACTAATGTTGCTGATTTCACTAATGTTTATGCTGCTGAATTCACTAATGTTGCTGATTTCACTAATGTGTATGTTAACGATTTCACTAATGTTTATGCTGCTGATTTCACTAATGTTGCTGATTTCACTAATGTTTATGTTAACGATTTCACTAATGTTTATGTTGCTGATTTCACTAATGTGTATGTTAACGATTTCACTAATGTTTATGTTGCTGATTTCACTAATGTTGCTGATTTCACTAATGTTTATGCTGCTGAATTCACTAATGTTGCTGATTTCACTAATGTTTATGCTGCTGAATTCACTAATGTTGCTGATTTCACTAATGTGTATGTTAACGATTTCACTAATGTTTATGTTGCTGATTTCACTAATGTTGCTGATTTCACTAATATTTATGCTGCTGAATTTAATAATGTTTATGCTGCTGAATTCACTAATGTTGCTGATTTCACTAATGTTTATGCTGCTGAATTCACTAATGTTTATGCTGCTGAATTCACTAATGTTTATGCTGCTGATTTCACTAATGTTGCTGATTTTACTAATGTTTATGCTGCTGAATTCACTAATGTTTATGCTGCTGAATTCACTAATGTTGCTGATTTTGCTAATGTTTATGCTGCTGAATTCACTAATGTTTATGCTGCTGATTTCACTAATGTTTATGCTGCTGAATTCACTAATGTTTATGCTGCTGATTTCAGTAATGTTTATGCTGCTGATTTCACTAATGTTGCTGATTTTACTAATGTTTATGCTGCTGAATTCACTAATGTTTATGCTGCTGATTTCACTAATGTTTATGCTGCTGAATTCCCTAATGTTTATGCTGCTGAATTCACTAATGTTGCTGATTTTACTAATGTTTATGTTGCTGATTTCACTAATGTTTATGCTGCTGATTTCACTAATGTTTATGCTGCTGAATTCACTAATGTTGCTGATTTTACTAATGTTTATGTTGCTGATTTCACTAATGTTTATGTTCCTGATTTCAATAATGTTTATGCTGCTAAATACACTAATGTTGCAGGTGCAGGACGCAAACGATAATTGACCATCTGACCGAAGTGAATGATCATATAGCAGATGTCAGGTGTGTATATCAGGAATAGGCAACTTCGGTACTGGAGGGCCAATGTCCTGCCTTCAGCCCTGATAAAAACTCACCTGCCTGTTTCTATCAAGTAATCCTGAAAACATTGATTGCCTTGTTTAGGTGTGTTTAATTAGGGTTGAAGCTAAACTCTGAGGCCCTCCAGGACCTATCCTGGCCTATCCCTGGTGTGTAAGGTAGAAGAGATGGTGTGGTGTGAAGAGCTTCACTCACTCCGTGCGCCGCCTGTATGGTTCGTGTCAGGTTCAGTCCTTTCCACACATAAATGTCTCCGTTAAGAGCTCCTGAATACGTCACTTCATCTTTCGCTGTCGCCAAGCACAGGATAGTTTGCAGGTCCCCCGTCTTTCCAAAAATCCCTCGTTTTGGCGTCAATGCATTGCCACATAATGTCCAAAACTATGAGACAAAAGAGTAATGATGCTCTGAAAAACAACTCCTGATTTTATTAACCATATCAAGACTTAAATAGCACCTATTATGCTTTTGTTACATCAGATGTTAATCTGGCTTTAGTGTGTAATGCTCTTAGATCTTCTTTATATCAGAGTCAGTGTTTCTGAACTCCTGAAACGCCTCCATTGTATCTTGAGTTTCTTCCGGGAACGAACACGTCACAATATTCCTCATTATAATAATTCATACGCAGAATGAAGGGGCGGGGCCTGGTTGAGCTAGTTAGTAGTGTGTTAAACTGACGGTTATGGAAAGGGGCGGGACATTTCCCAAACACACTCAGCACTCGACCAATCACAACACACTGCTCCAGCGGACCAATCAGAGCACAGTGTGCTTTTCAGGAGGAGGGGCTTCATAGAGACAGGAAGTAAACAGAGCGTCACTGACAGACTGGGAAGAGAGGAGCCGCAACAATGGAGAATATGAGGAGATAATCAACATTCAAGGAGGAAAACCTGTTCTAGTAGAGCCTGAAAACAACATCAAGGGCACAATATGACCTCTTTAAAATATAGTCCAGGGTACTAAATTTGACAGAATTTTCACTTTTGAGAGTACTATTAAGTTTTTAAGTATGTTAATGCATTTTTTTATGTCTATGAAAAACATTGTATCTGCAGTAAAGACAAAAACAACAAAGGAAATAACGAATAAATTACGGCATCTTTTCCGCTGATGCCTCATTTATTTCTTTCCGAGAGCGCAGGAATCATCTTGGGTTGGAATGAACTTGTCTCAGGGGTTTGACTCACTTTAATGTGCTTGACTCCGCAGCTCACCAGCCTGTGCAGCACAAACGGGTCCCAGGAAATATCAAAGATCTGAAACCGCAGCACAAACAGGTGGAATAAACACGTCAACACCTCAACAACATCTAGCAACAAACCTGGTTACACAGAATAATCATAAATCAATGCACAAACAAACACGCACGAGGTATAGCGTGATTAAAAATCCTTAAACATAAGCATGAGCAATAATTACAGTGATGCTTGCTAAATGCTCCTTAATTTTAAAATATGCATTTTTCTTTCAGATAGTCTGACTACTTCATTATTATACTGATAAATTGTATAGCTTGAATTCAATGTACATATTGAATTAATACACAAACAATGATGCATTAGGTATTGCATGACGTTTTTGAAAAATCTCTAACCATAAGTAAGAGCAATAATTATAGCCAAGCTTGCTAATTAGCCAATACTTTAACCATTTAATTGAATAACAACAATACATGAAGCCTTTTAATCAACATGATTTTTCTTCTTTCCTAATATTTTTCAATAATAAACTATGCAATTATCTTTCAAATAGTCTGATCAATTATACACTGAATGCAATGCAAGTTGCTTTGGATAAAAGCGTCTGTCAAATGCATACATTTAAATGTAAAGGATTAATGTACAAATGCAATAAGAACAATGCATGCATACAAGCTATAAACTATGCATTTATCT
Source organism: Meda fulgida (assembly GCA_030578275.1). Classification (NCBI taxonomy): domain Eukaryota; kingdom Metazoa; phylum Chordata; class Actinopteri; order Cypriniformes; family Leuciscidae; genus Meda; species Meda fulgida. Next base: position 1,613,135 of record CM060626.1, read on the forward strand.
TTCAAACCGTCCGATTTCTTTATTATTGGCATTCATTTTCTACAAATAAACATCTCTTAAAGCATTCCTGTTGCTCAAACCCTAGAGCTTCATGTGTCTCAAGGAATGCATGAACTGATATACTGTGTACTTTGAATGTAATGTAAGTGGCTTTGGATAAAAGCATCAGCCAAATGCATAAATGTGAAATGCAAAATATATAAATTACAAATTGCTTTCTATTCCATCGGCAGTTTATATTTTGGTAGTCATGCCAGTGGAGTTGTTGAGCTGGAACAAGAGACACACACACACACACACACACACACACACACACACACAGAGAGCTGCAGGGTTTTAATGGCACCTTAGGGAGTTTTCTGGTGTCTGTGGATCTTCACTAAGCTGCTCTGTCATCTCAGCTGTGCCTTCAGCCTGCGTGTGTGCGTGTGTGTGTGTGTGTGCGCGCGTGTGTGTGTGTGTGAGTGTGTGTATGTGTTTCAGATACATACTCTATCTGAAGGAAACATACTCTATCTGTCAGTTCATGCATTGAAATGCTCCTCTGTATTGTAACATACCCAATAACTTATTCATAACTCTCTTAACAGTTATTCCTTCACATCACTGAGGTGTTGCATCTGTTGCTATGGAAACAGTCCTACCATGTGTGAACCGTATGCGTTTTTTAAACGTTGTGCACTACATCTTTCTGGCATTATAAAATAATATAGTGGACTGATGTTGGCAGTGAAGATCGGTCCGTTGTGTCTTACCCTATCAGAATGGCCCGTGGCGGTAGCTAAGACACGCCCCTTTCTCCAGTCCCAAACGCACACCGTGTTTTTGGCATCAAGCCCCACCGAAGCTAAACGCTGATTATTCAAATACAAATGACAGGTGAAAATAAGCAGTTCGAAGATGTTACTAAATATGACAAAAAAGCATGTTCATAGTCAACTGGTAAATGATTATGTTAGTCTCATTTAGGGCTGCACGATTATTCGAAATGAAACCGCAGGCGATTTGGCAAAGGCTGCGATTATTTTATGTTCAGTTTGTCAGTGCAGAACGGCTGATCTGTAGTAAATGTTCATTTACTTTCTAATGTCGTTTCACAGAGTTTAACTGTGACAAGATGATCGACAGGGCGGTTTACGGTGACAGGATGCACGTAACTTTTAGGGGCTAGTATAATTGTAGGTGTATAGTAGGTGAATTGGGACGCAGCACAGGAAATCCTTACAATGGGCATCATACTATCTGTTGCTGAATAAACAGACTGAAACGCTTTGATTGATTAAACATGACTAATAAACACACGGCTTTATTCTGTGTTATAAGCGACTCAAACTCACGGAGTGAGCAGCGTTTACTGAGCCGTGCTTCACTGACAAGCTGCACATTACTAAATAATCAGCATTTACCATTTCAAAATCGTGATAAGCCAAATTAGTTTAAGTGCTATTAGCCTACATGGAAATTGCGATTAATCGTGCAGCCCTAGTCTAATTATACAGACATATCTGAGAATGCAGAAACTGACCAATCAGAATCAAGTATTCCAGACAGTCATTATATGAAGGTATTCAGGAGTGTTTTGTCTCACCTGCCCGTCGGCGTCGAAGGCCAGACAGGCCACACCGTGTGTGTGAACGTCTCTCAGGATGGACACCGTTGTCAGTGTGTAAGAGTCCCACACACAGATATACGGATCCTTCCCAACCTGACCTGTGGCCACCTGGATCTTATCCGGATGCAGCGCTAGACTGAGAACACAAGAGATACATGCTGTGAGTTACACTGAAAGAAAGAAAAAAGGATACTCAAGTGTTTTGTATTTGGTTGCAAATCAAATATAACCTAAGCAGTATATATATATATATATATATATATATATATATATACATATGCTGATTATTGCTGCTGCTGTTGATTATTGGTTCTGCTACTAATACTTTATATTTGTCATGAAACTCTAGATGGCACAGGCTGATCGGTCCTTTACATGCAATCTGCAAGCAATCACATCATTACCATATGGCCTCTGCTGATCCTGCAGCCAATGAGATACTTGCTCAGCATTTAAACAGTCTGATTCGTTGTTTACTGTAAGCTAGTCTTGCAGTGGCTATTAGAGATCCTCTGAACCCCTCCACCTCCCCAGCTCCACCTGCCTAGATCTGCTTCGGGATTTATGAATGTCTATATACAGCAGCAGCAGCAGATCTTACATGCTCACAGCAGTGCGTATGAGTATCTGTTAGCAGTAGCAAGACCATACTTGCTCTGCAGCATCAGCATTAATAATCATCAGCACCAGCATCAATAATCAACAGCAATATTCATCATTAGCAGCAATAATCAACAGCATCAACAGCATCAATAATCAGCATCATCATCAATGATCAGCATCAATAATCAACAGCAGTAACAATAATCATCAGCAGCAGAAAAAATCATCATCATCAGCAGCAGCTTCAACATTAATCAACAGCATCAATAATCAAAAGCAGCAAAAATCAGCACCAGCATCAATAATCAACAGCAGCAGCAAAAATCAGCACCAGCATCAACAATCAGCATCAATAATCAGCATCAATAATCAACAGCAGCATCAAGCATCATCATCAATAATCAGCATCATCATTAATAACCATCATCAATAATCATCAGCAGCAGCAAAAATCATCATCGGCATCAACAATCAACATCAATAATAAACAGCAGCAGCATAGCAGATCTTAGGCCTTATATTTTGTTGACATATTAAATAAACAATTTTTTTTATACTTCTCATTTTTCAGTTTAAAACAACAAACGTAGAAAGGTCTCTACATAAACCGTGGCCAAATGGCTTAGTTAAACATGTTGCCTAGTAACCATACGTCCTCACGTTCACGCGGAAAAGAAATGTCGATAGTGACGATTTGGGAAGCGATCCAGTCAGAACTGACGTCCTGCATTTGTGGTAGATGCGCACATTTGTATACAGTAACCCAACGTCTAGTAAGCGTCTGGGAGAATGAGTAGAGCAGCCGATGTGTTCTGTGCGCACACACACACCCAACCTGAAGCGTGCAGCCATAAACATACACACCTATACAGCGTGCGAGGCCTGAATTGAGCTCTTTCGTGTCTGAATAGACATATACACACAACATTATGTATAAATGTCCGTTTTGGAGAGTATTCATGTAAACTATGTCGGTTATGTCAGTTGTGAGTGTATCGGATGTGCATCAGTGCTATTGGATCCGACATCATGCGATCTCTTAAAGTGACAGTGGGTAATAAACCTAATGCGGTCCGTGTCCTTAATATTGGTCAAGCAACAAAAGAAAAACAGAAAAGCATTCACTGTATGTTAGAGCTTTAAGGATTGATTATATTTGATTCATACAAATAAATGTCTGCTTGAAAGAATAAAGAATGATGTAAGTAGTTAAAGTAAATAATGTATATCATTCATTGAAAAGAAGACTGTTTTACTTTAGAAAAAGTGGTTTTATTTAATTTTAAGATATTTTTAAAATCACAGTAGTTGAATCTATATCTGTATTGCATGTTCAAACTTAAAAATCATTCATATTAATAGGTTAAGATGTTTTCTCCAGAAGTAGGCCTATGGGTTTGGAAATTTTAGAGAAATTCTAAATTAACGTATTACAATTTAACTAATTTAGTCTAAAATATTATAGTATTTCGTCGACTAAAACTAAAACAATTCAGATGACTAAAATATGACTAAAACTAAATGGCATTTTAGTCAAAAGACTATGAATAAAACGAAATATGATATAATTTAATCTTTAATTTAATATTCATCTTGTAACTGTTACCTTCATGTTACTGCTATTCTTGGCCAGAGATTTGTTGAAGGTTTGGAGAATTTTGAATGTGCTTTCCTGAATATATTAACAGTTTAAATAAAAAAGCTGAATTGTGAGTTTGTGTAACTGAATTTTTAAAGGTCAATACTGCTTAGAAGTGAAAAGAAAACAAGCAAATCCAAAAAATCCGAAAGGGCAAAAAAAACAACAACAACAAAAAACGGAATATGAAAAAAAATTAAACAGAATTTGAGAAAAAATAAAACGTATTTTATAGGGCCCTACAGATCTAGTCTGTGTGTGCTACAGATCTCTCTATATAAATAAAGAACAGCAAATTCAGAACAATTATTTCATATTTCTATATAATAATTAATATTATACAATATTTCTACTATATCAGTACTTATTGTTTTTTGACAGAACAGATCATTTAGAACTTAAAAATATTTTTATTTTATCTTCTGATTTATGTGCCGGCCAACCAAAAAACACACACACACACACAAAAAAAACACACATAAAAGACGTAAAGATGAATGTAAGGAATGAAATGAATCTCATTTAGCCCACAGCCATACGTGAACACAGACAAGTGTGATTATGTGACTAAATACACAAATGAATGTGTGTGAGAAACAGGAAGCCACAGCAGGATCAGCCCTGCATATATGAGACGAGTCTTTCTGTCAACACTGACTTCCCTTCCACTTCTCCTCCAACAGGAAGATGATCACAAAAGAGAAAGAGGATTGACTCTCCAAGGCAACGGCTCCGCCATGGTGACGTTCATCATGCAGAAGTGGAAGAGAGAGTCGAGGCAGATAAAGCTGTCGGGAGTGAGATCACCGCGCACAACCAGAGATGTGGCCAAATCTACGCAATTATTATCCCAAAATAAACAGAAAAAAATCATTTTGTTTCTATTGACATTTAATTTTGAAACAGGAAGTTCAGTCAATAGAGACATTTTATGTATGCTATTTTTAAAGCCTTTAGTATTATACATTTAGTATTATTTATATACTATTATAGTATTTATTGTTAATTTGAAGTAGTTTTAATTTTAATTAAAAAAATTTAACATTTCTATATATAATTATTTGTTATTATAGTAAACTAGTATCTTTATAAATTTTAGTATTTTTGTTTTTATCTATATTTTATTTATTATTATTTATTAATAAAGTATTATTTATATGCTATTATAGTATTTTGAATTACCTATTGAATTAAATATTTTTAACTTTCTATATAGAATTAATTCATTGTCATTAAATTAGTAACTTTACATTTTTAGCAATTTGAATATAGCTTTTCGTCTATATTTAATTTTATTTATTAATTATTATAAGTTAATTTAGTATTATTAATATGATATTATAGTACTTATTATTTTAAATTAGCTTTATTTTTGTATATTTTTTTAAATATTTGTAACATTTCTATATGAAACTAGTTAATTGTCATTATTTTAATTTTAGTACCTTTTAAAACTGTGTTTTTTATAGTAATTTACCTTAAAATACTTTTTTCATCTATATTGAAATGTATATATAATTATTTTTAATTATTATTTATATACTATTACAGTATTCATAAATATGTAAAATAAGCTTTTATTTTTTATAATTTCCAGTTTATTTAATTTTAGTTAAAGGTTTAGTGGAGTTATTTACTTTTGTATTTTTTTTTACAGTTTTTTACGTATTGTTTTTTATATATATATATATATATATATATATATATATATACATATATTAAATTAAAATATAATTTTCCGTAATGTAACATATATATATATATATATATATATGTTACATTACGGAAAATTATATTTTAATTTAACAATACTAATGCTAACATCACTGCTATACGGTGGTAAAAGGATTGCCATGCATTGCCTCAGTCAGTTTATTGCTTTAATAAATATAATGCATGATAATAGCAGGAGCAAAGTGCAGATTCACAGTGATTTACAGTAAAAGAGCGCATGACATTCACTACAGTCCCATTAGGACTCTGATATCAGCACCCGTCCGTAACAGCAACGGGAGTTTCCTCTCAATCGCAGATCAAAGGCAGATTAAACAGGGCTAAACTGCCTCAGTGTGAGTGTGTGTGTGTGTGTGTGTGTGTGTGTGCCAGAGAGTTGCAGAACGATCAAAGTCTCTCCATGTCCACTGGCATAAAAGCCAAGCCAGCAGCTGTGCTGTGTGCCAGTGCGGTTATGTGCTACAGATGTGCTGCCATCAAGCGTGTGTGTGTGTGTGTGTGTGTGTTACCACATATGTGCAAGTAACAACCCACAGTGAGGAAAATCACTAATGGGATCGCTTTAATATCTTAATTGCTTCTTCTAGACAGCAATGACATTAAATCACCAAGACTGTTGCTTATACGTAAGAGTTTTCATGTATTAATCGCTTTTTTATCGCCAATGTGTGAACAGCTTGTACTTAAAAAACAAGATCTTCCCCGACTCCCTGTGTTGTGTCTGAAAGCCAGTAGATGTTTATGTGAAGGAATATCAAAAGCATGTGACGTTTACGCCCGAGACTGACTTCCGTTCAACGACACATGAGCGAACGAATGCGTTACAGTGTTCAGGATAATATGCTGGAAGAGCCGTTCTGTCCTGTAATGTTAATGTGTGTCATGATTCATTCAAACTAGAGTCTCATAGTCAGATCTATATAGTCTACAGTCTCAAATATACTTTATAATCAGGCTATCATAACAGTGTGATTATAATGAGCTGATCTGTCGACATGATCTCAGATCTGCTGTAAACACACACACACACACACACTGATCAGATGCGTTCTCATTTCTGTTTATTCTGTTATTGAGAGGAACACGCAGCACATATTTACATATTCATCTAAACGTCTCTCTCAGCAGAGGTTCATGTTCGTTAACAGTATATTGCTGCAAACGTATTTCTTTTTACTTCTATCTTTTTAAAAAAAGTACACGTACTGCGTTAGATTAAACTGGGAAGGTTCAGAGCACTTGCATATTGTCGTCCTATTGTTAGTTTCACTGCTTCTATTGTTCTCACTTGTAAGTTGCTTTGGATAAAAGTCTGCTAAATAAATGTAAATCTGACGAGCACGAGCAGAAAGAGCTGCAGTTTCACCGAACGGCCACCGGTGTCGCTATAACACGGTTTCTCAATTCTACAAATAGACCATTTAAAGTCTAAATGAAAACTGACCCATAAACTATTCACATTAATCACATTTTTACCATCCAATACAATTTTGACTATTTTTCCCCCTCATTGAATATACTCTGAAATGCATCACATTAGAGATTATATATATTTATATATTAAATATATTAAATATTATAGAAATATTTTGTCTTAAACCATTGTTATTTTTGCATTTTGATGTACTATGATACTACTGTTTATTCATATTTTGAAGTAGCTTTTATATTTAAATTTTAGTAGTTGTTATATTCTTTAATCATTATTTGTACATATTTCTCTATAGCTTTAATGTATTATTTAGGGCTGTCAGTTAAAGGCGTTATTAACGGCATTAACGCAAACCCATTTTAACGGCGTCAATTTTTTTATTGTGAGATTAACGTTCTTTTTGGCCTAGCAAACTTTGTAGTTTTTTTCACATGCTTTTGCAACAGGATGTGGTTCTGCGCTATGAAACCCGTTCATTTCAATGGCTTGCGCCGCGCGAGGACGTTTTGTTGCTTTGTCGACCGATAATAATAGTCACACAGGACGCGGAATCACGCAGAATCACGCGGAATCACGCGGAATCACGTGGAATCACGCGGAATCACGCGGAATCACGCGGAATGCGCGTCGCTGCTGCTGGGTTCAGCGTTGCTCTTCAGATACAAGGTGATTTGCGCTACGCTATGCCAGAGCAAAGTAGGCGGAGCTTTCAAAAACTTTAAGTGGGAGTTCTATACGTCAGTATAATAACGTTTTATTAGTGGTGCTTGCTAAAGGCAAGTCAACACTAGTGTTATCTTGCAAAAATTATTCCACACAAAGTTTGGCGCGTAACTCGTCCCGCACCGTTTACCACAGACCACTGAGTGAGGCGTCAAATCGACCGGCTCATTGAGGAGAGGTGCCACATTTGAAGAGGCTAGCAGGCTGTGTAAGAGCATACCTCAAAATGGGGTAAAAGTTGCACCCCTGGGGGGCAGGAGCTGCCCAAAGTTGCCCCATTGACTTACTATGGTGAAGGACGGCCCATGAAATGCATGTGTTTTTCCTACTATGGTAAATTGCATAGGGATTTTGTATTGAACATAGCTCTGGATCACAGTGTCATGAGACAAGGGGGCGGGCTCATTTTACTCAGACGACCAATCAGTCTCTCAGGATCATTGTGAAGCTATCAAGCCACGCCCTAGCAACCATTTAGAGCACCTTAGCAACAGGTTCCACAGACTTCCATAGATATCTTCGGACTTAATTGTCATAAAAACATGAGGGTGGTCTCGTTTGACTCGGGGCAGCAAACAGCCAATCATGAATCACCTCAACACTTCCTAGCCCCTGCCTAGCAACCATTGTCGAGCACCTTAGCAACCAAAATCCATAGAGGGATATCTTCCATTCTGAATGTCACAGAGGCATGGGAGTTGGTTTATATCATTCATACTGACAAGCAGCCTTTGGAGTTTCATGATTGCCAGCTGCCAAACCACTCCCTAGCAACCAAACAGAGTACCCTACCAACCATTTTGCAAGACCTATATCTCTGCATCAGAACATTGTATAGAGATGGGGGTTGGTTAATATCATTCACACTGACAAGCAGCCTTTGGAGTTTCATGATTGGCAGCTGCCTAGCCACTCCCTAGCAACTAAACAGAGTACCCTAGCAACCGTTTAGCAATACCTATATCTCTGCATCAGAACATTGTAGAAACATGGGGGACGGGTTGGCTCTTTTGACTCATGCTAGCTAACAGCACTTCCAACATGCTACACATGCTAGCAGTGAATAGCTACATGCTAAAAGCCATTAGTTACGTGTTAAACCATGCCTAGAACATGCTAAGAACTCTATAAAAACTCCATAGTAACCATATGTGACAACTACTAACCACCTGGTAGCATCATAACAACCACCCAAAACACCATAGCAACCACCCAGAACACCCTGGAAATCAACGAGAATACCCTAGCAACTGCCAAGCAACGCCCTAGCAACCACCCAGAATACCCTAGCAACCGCCTAGCAACACCATAGCAACCACCCAGAACACCCTAGCAGTCGCCTAGCAACACCATAGCAACCACCAAGAACACACTAGCAACACCCTAGCAACCACCCAGAACACCCTAGCAACCGCCTAGCAATGCCCTAGCAACCACCTGCAACGCCCTAGCAACTACCCGCAACGCCCTAGCAACCACCCACAATACCCTAGCAACCGCATAGCAATGCCCTAGCAACCACCCAGAATATCCTAGCAACTGCCTAGCAACACCATAGCAACTGCCTAGCAACCACCCAGAACATCCTAGTAACCACCTAGCAACATAATAGCAACCACCCAGAACACCCTAGCAACCACCTAGCAACGCCCTAGCAACCACCCAGAAAACCCTAGCAACTCCTTAGCATACCATAGCAACCACCTAGAACACCCTAGCAACCACCTGAACAACATGAATAAGCCATATCTCAGCACCAGAACATCGTACAGACATGTTTGTTGGCTTGTATGCAATCATGTACCACACTCTAGCAACCGAGCGGTGAGTTTTGCCACTGCAAGCACCACTTCACATTTTCTTCAGGAAATGTACATTCTAGTTTTGATTGTTGTTCCACCTTTCGATCAGCAGTATCTGTGTATCTGTGTATCTGTCCCGTGCTAAGAAGCGAGCGATAGCACTAGTCCTGCTAATGAGAATTATGGTGTGTTCACATGAACCCGAATAGAGCGTCAAATACGCATCTATCGCGTCTCGCTTGAACATTTTGAACCCATTCGCGCGTCTGCGTCACTCGCAAATAAAAAAACAACAACACAATTTCTTTCTGGCATACGTTTCCTTCATGTCTGAAATAAAAGATATCGCTGCTCTGTACTTGTTGTGGAAGTCCCAAATACGGAAGAAAGCCAAACGCCGACGTGTCTGGGTTCACAGCACCATCCAGAGGCGCACTCAACTCGGTGGATTTCACCGTCTTCTCCAGGAACTGCACAATTAGCATCTCCTCCATTTTCGACAACATTGATAGACCGGACATATCAATTGGCTCTTCGTTGATTGGCTGGCGCAACAAAGCGTCATGCGAATCTTCGGCTCGAGTTCAAAATTTTCAACTTGCGCGGAAGACGTTCGCGGCAAACGCGTCGCCCAATTCACGTCACTCGCGACGCCCGGCGCGAATGATACGTCTATTCGCGTCTTTGCATTGACTTTGTATGTGATCAACTCGCACAAATAATTAAATTCGTGTTCGGTGTGAACACACCATTACATTTTGATTTCTGTGCTTGCTTGGATGTCCCGTTTCTATTGGCCGTGTGCGCGAGCACGTCAATGGTGTGCACCGCTGCGCTTGCGCTTTGGTCGACGGAGCAACTAAACATTTTCGCTCATAACTGTGAAACTACATTAAGTGTGTGAGTGGTGGAAGAGAAACTGAGGAAAGAGGAGAAGAAACACTGACCGTGACTTTAACATCAGCGAGCAACATCAGATATCACACTCCACAGATAAAAGAGTGTGTGCAACATCAGGTATACCACTCCACAGATAAAAGAGTGTGTGCAACATCAGATATCACACTCCACAGATAAAAGAGTGTGTGCAACATCAGATATCACACTCCACAGATAAAAGAGGGTGTGCAACATCAGATATCACTCTCTACAGATAAAAGAGTGTGTGCAACATCAGATATCTCTCCACAGATAAAAGAGTGTGTGCAACATCAGATATCTCTCCACAGATAAAAGAGTGTGTGCAACATCAGATATCACTCTCCACAGATAAAAGAGGGTGTGCAACATCAGATATCACTCTCCACAGATAAAAGAGTGTGTGCAACATCAGATATCTCTCCAGAGATAAAAGAGTGTCTGCAACATCATATATCTCTCCACAGATAAAAGAGGTTGTGCAACATCAGATATCACTCTCCACAGATAAAAGAGGGTGTGCAACATCAGATATCTCTCCAGAGATAAAAGAGTGTGTGCAACATCATATATCTCTCCACAGATAAAAGAGGGTGTGCAACATCAGATATCACCATCCACAGATAAAGAGTGTGTGCAACACCAGATATCACTCTCCACAGATAAAAGAGTGTGTGGAACATCAGATATCTCTCCACAGATAAAAGAGTGTGTGCAACATCAGATATCTCTCCACAGATAAAAGAGTGTGTGCAACATCATATATCTCTCCACAGGTAAAAGAGGGTGTGCAACATCAGATATCACTCTCCACAGATAAAAGAGTGTGTGCAACATCAGATATCTCTCCACAGATAAAAGAGTGTGTGCAACATCAGATATCACACTCCACACATAAAAGAGGGTGTGCAACATCAGATATCACTCTCCGCAGATAAAAGAGGGTGTGCAACATCAGATATCTCTCCACAGATAAAAGAGTGTGTGCAACATCATATATCTCTCCACAGATAAAAGAGGGTGTGCAACATCAGATATCACTCTCCACAGATAAAAGAGTGTGTGCAACATCAGATATCACACTCCACAGATAAAAGAGTGTGTGCAACATCAGATATCTCTCCACAGATAAAAGAGTGTGTGCAACATCAGATATCACACTCCATAGATAAAAGAGGGTGTGCAACATCAGATATCTCTCCACAGATAAAAGAGTGTGTACAACATCAGATATCACTCTCCACAGATAAAAGAGGGTGTGCAACATCAGATATCTCTCCACAGATAAAAGAGTGTGTGCAACATCAGATATCTCTCCACAGATAAAAGAGTGTGTGCAACATCAGATATCACTCTCCACAGATAAAAGAGTGTGTGCAACATCAGATATCTCTCCAGAGATAAAAGAGTGTGTGCAACATCAGATATCACACTCCACACATAAAAGAGGGTGTGCAACATCAGATATCACTCTCCGCAGATAAAAGAGGGTGTGCAACATCAGATATCTCTCCACAGATAAAAGAGTGTGTGCAACATCATATATCTCTCCACAGATAAAAGAGGGTGTGCAACATCAGATATCACTCTCCACAGATAAAAGAGTGTGTGCAACATCAGATATCACACTCCACAGATAAAAGAGTGTGTGCAACATCAGATATCACACTCCACAGATAAAAGTGTGTGCAACATCAGATATCTCTCCACAGATAAAAGAGTGTGTGCAACATCAGATATCTCTCCACAGATAAAAGAGTGTGTGCAACATCAGATATCTCTCAACAGATAAAAGAGTGTGTGCAACATCAGATATCTCTCCACAGATAAAAGAGTGTGTGCAACATCAGATATCTCTCCACAGATAAAAGAGTGTGTGCAACATCAGATATCACACTCCACAGATAAAAGAGTGTGTGCAACATCAGATATCACACTCCACAGATAAAAGAGGGTGTGCAACATCAGATATCACTCTCCACAGATAAAAGAGTGTGTGCAACATCAGATATCTCTCCACAGATAAAAGAGTGTGTGCAACATCAGATATCACACTCCACAGATAAAAGAGGGTGTGCAACATCATATATCTCACCACAGATAAAAGAGGGTGTGCAACATCAGATATCTCTCCACAGATAAAAGAGTGTGTGCAACATCATATATCTCTCCACAGATAAAAGAGTGTGTGCAACATCAGATATCACACTCCACAGATAAAAGAGTGTGTGCAACATCAGATATCACACTCCACAGATAAAAGAGGGTGTGCAACATCAGATATCTCACCACAGATAAAAGAGTGTGTGCAACATCAGATATCACTCTCCACAGATAAAAGAGTGTGTGCAACATCAGATATCTCTCCACAGATAAAAGAGTGTGTGCAACATCATATATCTCTCCACAGATAAAAGAGTGTGTGCAACATCATATATCACACTCCACAGATAAAAGAGTGTTTGCAACATCATATATCTCTCCACAGATAAAAGAGTGTGTGCAACATCAGATATCACTCTCCACAGATAAAAGAGGGTGTGCAACATCATATATCTCTCCACAGATAAAAGAGTGTGTGCAACATCAGATATCACACTCCACAGATAAAAGAGTGTGTGCAACATCAGATATCACACTCCACAGATAAAAGAGGGTGTGCAACATCAGATATCTCACCACAGATAAAAGAGTGTGTGCAACATCAGATATCACTCTCCACAGATAAAAGAATGTGTGCAACATCATATATCTCTCCACAGATAAAAGAGTGTGTGCAACATCATATATCACACTCCACAGATAAAAGAGTGTTTGCAACATCAGATATCACACTCCACAGATAAGAGTGTGTGCAACATCATATATCACACTCTACAGATAAAAGAGTGTGTGCAACATCATATATCACACTCCACAGATAAAAGAGTGTTTGCAACATCAGATATCACACTCTACAGATAAAAGAGTGTTTGCAACATCAGATATCACACTCCACAGATAAAAGAGTGTGTGCAACATCAGATATCACACTCCACAGATAAAAGAGTGTTTGCAACATCATATATCACACTCTACAGATAAAAGAGTGTGTGCAACATCAGATATCGCAACTAAATCTAATTCTCGGCGCTTTGCAACAGATGTTTCGGCTTGAATGGAGTCAGATGAATCTCGCAAAACACACGTTAATACAAAGATTTTTGTAAAATAGAGTGAAACTATCTTTCTAGTCTTTATTTGTGCAATTCTGTTTAATGGGGGGGGAGTCTCCGAAACTATTTTCACACAGTAAATTTCGCAAATAATTACAAAGAAATGGCAACCTAACTATCAAAAATGTAGTCTAAGAACATTTTGCTAACATATTTCTGAATGTTCCCTGAACATTCAAAAGTCCAGTTTTTTAAAAACTCTTCTCCTGCCAGCATATGCTGTTTAATGTTTGATGATCGTGTTATTTTACATGTGCGTCAGCAATCGCTTGTTTCTGCTTCTTCTTCTCCTGTGTTTTGATCAGCAGATTCTGAACTCTTTCAGTAGATGTGTAATAGCGCCCCCTACTTTATAACACTGAAAACACGGAACATTCCGTCAATGACAGGGAAGGTGTTAAATGTTGTTTTCTTGGTTATAGGAACTAAGGGAACATTCCATTTTTAAATTTTGCTCTCTGCAATAAAGACTGAAATAGTAATAAACTTAAAAAAATTCATTTTTTTACAATGTTGATAATGCTAAAATTACTGTTTGTTCTGTATTTTATTTAATGTTTTAATTATTTTGATTCCATCTGTATTTTATATTTTATTCTAAACTGTTTTGATTATTCTGATTTGTTTTGATTGTTTTAATTTCTTCTATGTAAAGCACTTTGAATTACCATTGTGTATGAAATGTGCTATATAAATAAACTTGCCTTGCCTTGCCTACTGTATAAAAGTTGCTGCCTTATATTTTTAAATACAATCAACTTAAATGTTTAAGTCATTTCAACTTAAATTTCATTAAACTGTCTTGAATGTGTTGAATCTTCTATATCTTTAAAAAAATGTGTTAAAGCAATGTAAAAACATGTGTTGTCATGACTTATTGATCATAAAATTTTTCACAGCACACTTGAAAGAGAATCTAAAGACAATCACCACTGAGAATCATGAAAAGTAGAACAAACCTCAAATAATAAATAAAGTTCAGATGCATATAAGGAATTAATTATCATGATGAGATGCAAAAAAAAAAATCGAAACGTGTTTTATTTTCATGCACAATATGATTTCTTGTATTTTTCCGGACATGTTTCCATCAGTTTGTGTGCGGATGGTCATGTGTTTCGGAACGCCTGTGGGCGATTACCCATTACCCTCTCTGGGTCGAGTGCTGGACCCCTGTGAGTCAGTGAACAGCTGAAGGATTCTGGGAAGGATCTGCAGTCAAATGAACACCAGTGACTGTAGGCCTACAGGGAAGAAGCTGAGAGGAAAATAAACAGCGGATGATAAGCATGCCAGAGGGAGAGAGACTGAGAGAGAGAGGGAGAGAGAGAGGGAGAGAGAGAGAGAGAGAGAGAGAGAGAGAGAGAGAGAGAGAGAGAGAGAGAGAGAGAGAGAGAGATGTGCTGAAGTCTTTGTGCAGTGAAGTGGGACGTCTGACCGCTGTCGTGACAGAGCGAAATTTGGAAATGCCAGAAATAATTCCAGCTGTCTGAGACCTGCAACCAGCCAAAGGTTTTTGATACGATGCAAAACAAAAAAATACTAGTCTTAAGCATAATATACAGTAAGAACAAAACTACAAGAAAACTGACCAGAATTGTGTGATATAAAGTCAGAATTGTGAGATATAAAGTCAGAATTGTGTGATATAAAGTCAGAATTGTGTGATATAAAGTCAGAATTGTGTTATATAAAATCAAAATTGTGTGATATAAAGTCAGAATTGCGAGATATAAAGTCAGAATTGCGTGATATAAAGTCAGAATGGCGTGATATAAAATCAAAATTGTGTGATATAAAGTCAGAATTGTGAGATATAAAGTCAGAATTGTGTGATATAAAGTCAGAATTGTGTGATATAAAATCAAAATTGTGTGATATAAAGTCAGAATTGCGAGATATAAAGTCAGAATTGCGAGATATAGTCAGAATTGCGAGATATAAAGTCAGAATTGCGAGATATAGTCAGAATTGCGTGATATAAAGTCAGAATGGCGTGATATAAAATCAAAATTGTGTGATATAAAGTCAAAATTGCGAGATATAAAGTCAGAATTGCAAAAGTCAGAATTGCGAGATAAAAAGTCAGAATTGCGTGATATAAAGTCAGAATTGCGAGATAAAAAGTCAGAATTGCGTGATATAAAGTCAGAATTGCGTGATATAAAGTCAGAATTGCGTGATATAAAGTCAGAATTGCGAGATATGAAGTCAGAATTGCGAGATATAAAGTCAGAATTCCGAGATATAAAGTCAGAATTGCGAGATAAAAAGTCAGAATTGCGTGATATAAAGTCAGAATTGCGTGATATAAAGTCAGAATTGCGAGATATAAAGTCAGAATTGCGAGATATAAAGTCAGAATTGCGAGATATAAAGTCAGAATTGCGAGATATAAAGTCAGAATTGCGAGATATGAAGTCAGAATTGCGAGATATAAAGTCAGAATTGCGAGATATAAAGTCAGAATTGCGTGATATAAAGTCAGAATTGCGAGATATAAAGCCAGAATTACGAGATATAAAGTCAGAATTGCGAGATATAAAGTCAGAATTGTGAGATATAAAGTCAGAATTGTGTGATATAAAGTCAGAATTGCGAGATATAAAGTCAGAATTGTGTGATATAGTCAGAATTGTGTGATATAAAGTCAGACTTGTGAGATATAAAGTCAGAATTGCGAGATAAAAAGTCAGAATTGCGAGATATAAAGTGAGAATTGTGTGATATAAAGTCAGAATTGCGAGATATAAAGTCAGAATTGCGAGATATAGTCAGAATTGCGTGATATAAAGTCAGAATTGCGAGATATAAAGTCAGAATTGCGTGATATAAAGTCAGAATTGCGTGATATAAAGTCAGAATTGCGAGATATAGTCAGAATTGCGTGATATAAAGTCAGAATTGCGTGATATAAAGTCAGAATTGCGTGATATAAAGTCAGAATTGCGAGATATAAAGTCAGAATTGCGAGATATAAAGTCAGAATTGCGTGATATAAAGTCAGAATTGCGTGATATAAAGTCAGAATTGCGTGATATAAAGTCAGAATTGCGAGATATAAAGTCAGAATTGCGAGATATAAAGTCAGAATTGTGAGATATAAAGTCAGAATTGTGTGATATAAAGTCAGAATTGCGAGATATAAAGTCAGAATTGTGAGATATAAAGTCAGAATTGCGAGATATAAAGTCAGAATTGCGAGATATAAAGTCAGAATTGTGAGATATAAAGTCAGAATTGCGAGATAAGTCAGAATTGCGAGATATAAAGTCAGAATTGTGTGATATAAAGTCAGAATTGTGAGATATAAAGTCAGAATTGTGTGATATAGTCAGAATTGTGTGATATAAAGTCAGAATTGTGAATTGCGAGATATAAAGTCAGAATTGCGTGATATAAAGTCAGAATTGCGAGATATGAAGTCAGAATTGCGAGATATGAAGTCAGAATTGCGAGATATGAAGTCAGAATTGCGAGATATGAAGTCAGAATTGCGAGATATAAAGTCAGAATTGCGAGATATAAAGTCAGAATTGCGAGATATAAAGTCAGAATTGTGAGATATAAAGTCAAAATTGTGTGATATAAAGTCAGAATTGCGAGATATAAAGTCAGAATTGTGTGATATAAAGTCAGAATTGCGAGATATAAAGTCAGAATTGCGAGATATAAAGTCAGAATTGCGAGATATAAAGTCAGAATTGCGAGATATAAAGTCAGAATTGCGAGATATAAAGTCAGAATTGCGAGATATAAAGTCAGAATTGTGTGATATAAAGTCAGAATTGTGAGATATAAAGTCAGAATTGTGTGATATAAAGTCAGAATTGTGAAATATAAAGTCAGAATTGCGAGATATAAAGTCAGAATTGCGAGATATAAAGTCAGAATTGCGAGATATAAAGTCAGAATTGCGAGATATAAAGTCAGAATTGCGAGATATAAAGTCAGATTGCGAGATATAAAGTCAGAACTGCGAGATATAAAGTCAGAATTGTGTGATATAAAGTCAGAATTGTGTGATATAAAGTCAGAATTGTAAGTTATAAAGTCAGAATTGTGTGATATAAAGTCAGAATTGTGAGATATAAAGTCAGAATTGTGTGATATAAAGTCAGAATTGTGTGATATAAAGTCAGAATTGTGAGTTATAAAGTCAGAATTGTGTGATATAGTCAGAATTGTGTGATATAAAGTCAGAATTGCGAGATATAAAGTCAGAATTACGAGATATAAAGTCAGAATTGCGTGATATAAAGTCAGAATTTTGAGATATAAAGTCAGAATTGCGAGATATAAAGTCAGAATTGCGAGATATAAAGTCAGAATTGCGAGATATAGTCAGAATTGCGAGATATAAAGTCAGAATTGTGATATAAAGTCAGAATTGTGTGATATAAAGTCAGAATTGCGAGATATAAAGTCAGAATTGAGATATAAAGTCAGAATTGCGAGATATAAAGTCAGAATTGAGTGATATAAAATCAGAATTGCGCGATATAAAGTCAGAATTGCGAGATATAAAGTCAGAATTGTGTGATATAAAGTCAGAATTGCGAGATATAAAGTCAGAATTGCGTGATATAAAATCAGAATTGCGTGATATAAAGTCAGAATTGCGAGATATAAAGTCAGAATTGCGAGATATAAAGTCAGAATTGAGATATAAAGTCAGAATTGCGAGATATAAAGTCAGAATTGCGTGATATAAAATCAGAATTGCGCGATATAAAGTCAGAATTGCGAGATATAAAGTCAGAATTGTGTGATATAAAGTCAGAATTGCGAGATATAAAGTCAGAATTGCGTGATATAAAATCAGAATTGCGTGATATAAAGTCAGAATTGCGAGATATAAAGTCAGAATTGCGAGATATAAAGTCAGATTTATTTTTGATTCTGCTGTGGAAACAAGCTTCCATATAAAACAGACACCTTTACTTATATGAAGCTGTAATAGTCAAATTAATTAATCAACAGCTCAATTAAGAGTCTAAAATGCATCAACGCAGTGATATAAATTAATTTAAATTCCCATCACTTAAAATCAAATAAAATCTCCATTTGCACTTGCTCAAGAAAACAATAATTCTGTGCTATTTTTAAGTGCTGAAGAAAGCAGTGAGTGAGCAGGGATCTGTTCATTAGAATAATGCAATTATGAACGCATCTCCAACGACAAGAGCTTTAATGAAATGATTGTTTTAGTCGTAATGAGCTCTGAAAATCATGCATATTAATATACAAAACCACGACAAGACATTTGAGCACGCCGGTCCTAGGCTCTGTTACCCGCGGCACGAATCTGAGCTTACGGTAAATCCACAGAGCGTCTGCCTCCGGTTAAGAGCTCAAACGTTCAGCTAATCTCACTGCGCTCAGGTCAGATGCGGCTGACAGAAGAGACCCTTCATGAACAATAAGGGTCTTCAGAAAACCATCTATTGGCTGGTGCTTTAAATATGAACTAAAGCATATTAAAAACACCACATAGACACATAAACAACATTAAAAACTGGATTTTCACCACAGCAGGACTTTAAGGTTTGGTTCACTGCAGGTTCGACTTATGAATTCTCTATTGCGCCATTGAAGAGTCATGTGATCACGGTTGGATTGCTTATATGGCAGACGTATTAAATGGCACGCATTCGATTCATATCAGATTTATTTCCACATATGAATACAGGCCTGAAACTGATCTGGAGAATATCTGAATCACGCGTGCCATTTTTCTGCTATGAATATGCAAATGAGCCGCCTCCCTCACTCATCACCTCAAGATCCACACGTTTTGACCATCACACGTGTCTGATTGGTTTTTCCTGGCTTACATGTTTGTGGGTCATAAACGAAATTGTGTCACTTTGAAGCATGTAATGTAAATCCGGCCCCTACATTAGTCGCAGATTCATTAACACCTCGAAAAAAAACTGTTGGAATACAACACAGCTCCATCCAGACTACAGTCCTGTAGCCCAAAATGACTTCAGTTCATTAGATGTGGATCTTCACTTGCAGTTAATCACACCTTTTCATACTTAATACAAGCGCCACTGGCATAGTGTGTGTTCATCATAGTACTTTAAATATGACTTTTTTAATAGCAAGTTTCCCATCAGGCAGCGAGCATAAACTGGGTTAATATACTCACTGTACAGGTCTACGTCAACCAACCCTGACATGGGTGTGTGTGAGTGTGTCTGGTGTGAGAGTGAGTGTGTGAGAGAGAGTGTGTGTTAGGTGTTTGTGTGTGTGTGTGTGAGAGAGAGAGAGAGAGAGAGAGAGTGTGTGTGTGTGTGTGTGTGTGTGTGTGTCGTGTGTGAGGGTGATGATGTTGAGTGGAGTGTGTGAGATGAGAGTGTGTGTTTGGTGTGTGTGTGTGTGTGGATGTGTATGTGAGAGAGGAGGAGAGAGAGAGTGTGTGTGTGTGTGTGACGAGAGAGAGAGAGGGTGTGTGTGTGTGTATGTGAGAGAGAGAGAGAGCGTGTGTGTGTGTGAGAGAGAGAGAGAGAGAGACGAGAGTGTGTGTGTGTGTGTGGTGTGTGGAGAGAGAGAGAGAGAGACAGAGAGAGTGATTGTGCTGTGTTGTGAGGAGAGCAGAGAGTGTGGTGTGTGTGTGAGAGGAGAGAGGAGCGAGAGAGGAAGAGAGAGTGTGTGTGTGGTTGTGTGAGTGTGAGAGAGAGAGAGAGACGACAGAGAGAGGTGTGTGTGTGTGTGTGTGAGAGAGAGAGAGAGACAGAGAGAGGTGTGTGTGTGTTGTTGTTTGTGAGAGAGAGAGAGGATGAGCGAGAGAGTGAGGAGAGAGAGCGTGTGTGTGTGTGTGGTATGTCGTGTGTGTGAGATGGAGCGAGGAGAGTGCGTTGTGTGTTGTGTGTGAGAGAGAGAGAGAGAGTTAGTGTGTGTGTGTGTGCGTGTGTGCGTGTGTGTGTGTGTGTGAGAGAGGAGAGAGAGAGTGTGTGTGTGTGAGTGTGTGTGTGGTGAGAGGAGAGAGACGAGAGAGAGTGTGTGTGTGTGTGTGTTGTGAGAGAAGAGAGAGAGAGAGAGTGTGTTGATGTGTGTGTGTGTGAGAGAGAGATAGCGTGTGTGTTGTGTGTGTGTGTGTGTTGTGAGAGCGAGAGAGAGAGAGAGAGTGTGTGTGTGTGTGTGTGTGTGTGTGTGAGCGTGCGTTGTGTGGTTGTGTGTGTGTGAGAGAGAGAGAGAGAGAGAGGAGTGTGTGTGTGTGTGTTCGAGTGTGTGTGTGAGAGAGAGAGAGAGAGAGAGAGTGTGTGTTGTGTGTGAGAGAGAGAGTGTGTGTGTGTGTGTGTGTGTGTGTGTGTGAGAGAGTGGAGGAGTGTGTGTGTGTGTGTGTGTGTGGTGCGGTGTGAGAGAGAGAGAGGAGAGGAGAGTGTGTAGTGTGTGTGTGAGAGAGAGAGAGAGAGTGAGTGTTTGTGTGTGGTGTGTGTGTGCGTGTGAGTTGTGTGAGAGAGAGATCGGAAGTGTGTGATGTGTGTGTGTGAGAGAGAGGTGTCGCTGCTGTGTGTGTGAGAGAGAGAGTGTCTGTGTGTGTGTGTGTGTAGGTGTGTTGTTGAGAGAGAGGAGTGTGTGTAGTGTGTGTGTTGTGGTGTGTGTGTGTGAGAGAGATTGAGAGAGAGAGAGTGTGTGTGTGTGTGCGTGCTTGTGTTTGTGTGTGAAGGAGAGAGCGTGTGTCTTGTGTGTGTGTGAGAGAGAGAGGTGTGTGTGTGTGTGAGAGAGAGTGTGTGTGTGTGTGTGTGTGTGTCTGCTATTTGTTCTAATATAATTACAATCAGCCCACGCAACATCACTGAAGTCAGAGTTTCCATAAACATAAACAATAAAACTGCAGTAACACAAAACAACATTACAAGAGGCCTGCTAAACGACGGGTGGCGGGACACCTGAACATAATTAAATAATCAACTGCTCAGCCAGTTACAACACAGGAACGGTTTGTTGAGCGTCCGGGAAAGACGGTAGTTGGTTAGTGCCACGAATAGAATCAGATTCAAGAATAGGCATCCCAATAAACGGAAACAAACAGAGCTGTTTGTGATTGAACCGTTGGGAAGAAAGAACCGTTTCCGATCTCCTGTCACAACACAGTCCAGAAACCAAATCTTCATGCAAAAAGCCACTAAAATGGAAGCAAGGTGTTATCATACTATCACGGTACTGATAATTCATGTATCATTCATTGTCCATTTTTTAAAAGCATTACTATGGCATACCATTAGTACTTGTCCAATAGGCACTGTGATATCATGTACTCTAAGAAATACAGGGACATTACAACCATTTTTATTACCACTGAAACTATGTTTTTACCCATGGTGCTGACATAATTTAGGATATTAGTTTACCCGTGGTATTTATCTATACATAGTAGCATTTAAAATAATACAATGATGTTACCATGGCATCATTAAGTACATGTCCAAAATATGGTATACCACAAGAATCGTTGATATCATGATCTCAGCTTTTTAATATATATATATATATATATATATTTTGTATCTTTTTTTTGGGGGGGGGGTATCCCTGGGTCTATGATCCGATCATTTTTTCCCGTGTTTGTTCAAAATGTCTCTTCCCTTGATAGAAACACAAGCGTCCTCTTTTTATAGACTGCGTTCACCTGGAGGCGAAGAAAAACTGGTCACCGTAATCAGACCCTCTCACTCACTTTCTCTCTCTCTCTCACTTCTCTCTCTCTCTCCTCTCTCTCTCTCCTCTCTCTCTCTCTCTCTCTCTCTCTAGCTCGCTCTTCTGTCTCTTCTCTCTCTCTCTGTCTCTACCTCTACCTCTCTCTCTCTTCTATCTACGCCCTCTAATTCTCTCTCTTTCCTCTCTCTTCTCTCTCTATGTCTCTCTCTCTCTAGCTCTCTCTCTGTCTCTTCTCACTAAGCTCTCTCTCTGTCTCTCTCTCTCTCTCTCTGACTCTCTTCTCTCTGTCTCATCTTGTTCTCTCTCTCGTCTGTCTCTCTCTCTCTTAGCTCTCTCTCTGATCTCTCTCTCTCTAGCTCGCTCTCTGTCTCTCTCTCTGTCTCTCTCTCTCTCTCTCTCTGTCTCTCTCTCTCTCTCTCTCTCTCTCTCTCTCTCTCTCTAGCTCTCTCTCTGTCTCTCTATCCTCTAGCTCCTCTCTCGTGTCTCTCTCCTCTCGAGCTCTCTCTCTGTCTCTCTCTCTCTCTCTCTCTCTCTCTCTCATCTCTCTCTGACTCTCTCTCTCTCTGTCTTTGATTCTCTCTCCTCTCTCTCTCTCTCTATCTCTCTCTCTCTGCTCTCTCTCTCTCTCTCTCTCTCTCTCTCATCTCTCTCTCTCTAGCTCTCTCTCTCTCTCTCTCTCTTCTCTCTGTCTCTCTCTCTCTGCGTTCTCTTCTCTGTCTCTCTCTTCTCTCCTCTCTCTCTCTTTCTTGTCTCTCTCTCTCTCTCTCTCTCTCTCTCTATTTCTCTCTCTAGCTCTCTCTCTCTCTCTCTCTTCTCTCTCTCTTCTCTTTGGTCTCCCTATTCTCTCTCTCTCTCTCTCTCTATCTCTCCCCCCCCTTCTCCCCCTCTCCTCTCCCCCCCTTCCCCCCCCCCCCCCCCCCCCCCCCCCCCCCCCCCCCCCCCCCCCCCCCACCCCCCCCCCCCCCCCCCCCCCCCTCTTCAGATTTGCCTCAACTGAGAGGCTCTGTACACCAGCACATGTAACCCTGCAGTTGTGATCAGGATATGAGCGTGAACTCCCGTTCATCTCCTTCTTTTCGTCTCGGGGCGTGAAGCGCGAAGCATTGATCCGTAGGGGGAGACGACGGTCTGATACGTGTGCGGATGAACAGATATCAGCAACTTTTATCATTGAGGATAACAATGCTTGTCGACAAAGGACTGAGACACACAGTGGATGGTGTTAGATGGTATTGTGATATATCTATCAATGGATTACTTCATGTACCATGGTAATCACATGGTACCTCATTTCAAAATATTTTAAAGCATAGCAATTACTAGGGTAAAAAGGCTACAAAAAGGCATTCCTGTGGTTCAGAAAACTGATACTCAGAAATACACGACATTACTACAGTACATTCATGGTACTTTGTACATCTCATGGTTACTGGTTGATATATTCATGTTACTATTGCATTGCATTTAAAAGATTACAATTGCATTACCATGGTAAATGTCTAAAAACATCGTTTTTTCCCCCCTTAGGACGCGGACCCGAAGAAAACACTGGTTCCCATAGTATGAGTCCCAAAAATTTTAGATATCAGCACACCAATTAAATACTGTTACATTACCATGGTACAAAAACTTGGTATTACCATCGTGCTTAACCAACTACTGTTGATATCAAGGTACTCTAAGAAAACACAGTGGACATTACCATGGTAACGTGCTAAAAAGCATGCGTATATTTATCATGGAAACTATCATGGTAACTGAATAATTTACTGATATAACTATCAAATTTAAAATAATACAGTGGCATTACCATGGTACTGTCCATAAATCATGTTATTAGCAAGTATGTGTCACGATACTCTAAGAAATAACATGAAATTGAAAACATGTATAATAATGGTACCGATGTTTACCATATAAAGTACCATGCGTATACATGATGCTATTTTTGCCATTTAAAAAATAGTACATGGTAAGTAATGGGATTTTTACGTTGTTACAAAATCCGCAGGTAAACACTATATTGTACAGTTCCTTGTTACATAAATGACATGTATTACCATAGTAAAAACACGTAAATTCTTCCATAATTACATGAAAATAACCCTAATCTACCCTACTAACCCTATAGTAAGTACATGTAGTTGCTTAAATAAAATAATAATACACCTTTAAAATAAACGTTACACTTCTATTTTAAGGTGTCAATGTTACAGTGTTAATTCTATATTTTAAGTAACTGGAGTAATAATAATTAAAAAAAGTACTCACTATAGGGTTAGGTTAGGATTAGATTGAGGGTTAGTGCATGTAATTAGGATTAACGCCCAAATTATATGGTAATTACATAAAGTGTTCCCCAAATTTCCTGTTATAAACGTTATATGGAAGCAAATCATACGTAATGATGTCGTCGTTGTGTCCCAAGTTAAAACTTCTGACGTGTGTTCTCTGTTGTTGTAGGACACTCGATCAGCACGAAATAACGATCTCCTTGCCGGCGAGTGTACAGGTTATCCTGCACTGGTGTCCTCTGTATCCATGAATCACTCCAGCCTCAGCTGACAAGCGGGGCCGTCTTCTCCGCCATGCTCTTCGGATCTGCAAAGCTCTTCACTCACAAATGTGTCTGTAGCTGAATACAGTGGACTTCTCTGGAGAGTCAAGGACCACAGTGGTGAGGGACTTTCAGTCACCAGTTCACGATCTTCAAACCACCAACCTACGGCACTGCCACCATTCAACGCCCTCGTGAAGTTCATGCATGCATTATAAACTGGAAACTCAGCTGGGTCCAACCTGTACTGGGAAGGTTTGTTTTGAAGGATCCCAATGGGTTCATGAAGAAATCAGGCTAAACATCAAGATTTTGTTGTTGGTTGTTGAGCAAATGAAAGGGAATTTAACTACAGCATAAGATGTAAACGTCAGAAAGTCAGTGGGAATAGTTGGTTGCCCCATACCAGCATTGCATCAGGCTTTTGATATTACAAGCCCTTTAAAGAGAGCTGGTAAATCTGCATTACCATTAAAAACAACTACAGTCTGGGCTTGATCCAAACGATCTATCCCATCATGTACAGGCTGGATACCTTCAGCACACTTGAGGTCTGGACGTGTTTAAATGGATTGCAGAGACTTCAGGTCTCAGTCAAAGCCATCATGGTGTAATTACTTCTCTAAAGGCAAAAGTCGGCGTGTTTGCCTCCCGGGTTTCTGAAAATCTCCACGAATTTCGACCACGTGATAGCACCGACGATCAGATCTTACCCACAAACGTCTCATCTCTTCAACTTTCGCCTAAAGGCTCTTCAATGCAGTGATACTGAAGCAAACTTTCCATTCCTCGCGTGCCCGGAAATCACCGGATCATCTGAGATGCAAAACCTCATTCTGAACGCAGGAGTCCGCGCGAGCTTGCTTTAGGAGGATTAATCCCTCCACGCGGAGGCAGGCGCAGCGCATGAGGGAGGCAAGGCGCCTTGAGTTGAGTTATTGGCGTAATTTAATTTGGAG
Source organism: Meda fulgida (assembly GCA_030578275.1). Classification (NCBI taxonomy): domain Eukaryota; kingdom Metazoa; phylum Chordata; class Actinopteri; order Cypriniformes; family Leuciscidae; genus Meda; species Meda fulgida. The sequence goes on from CM060626.1 coordinate 1,638,999, forward strand.
AATATGATTTCTTGGTTTTCTAGTAACCATTCGTTTGGTTACTCGACGCCTTGTGGCCGTTTCCCGATGATGCCTACTAGCAGAAGAGAGCGGCGGCCCGCGCAAATAATCATGGGACTTGTAGTTCTAAACGGTATCCAATTGACGCACAACTACACGGAAATGACTACAACTCCATGAGCGCCTAAAACGCGTTCGGCAACGTGCTGAACATACGGGTCTTTCTTTACTATATCCCATTGAAGAGGCAGCACAACAGGTTATATTATATTTTATTAGTTATATTTCTTTTAGTTTTATTTTAAAATGTTAATTTTTCATTGTCTCTACTTATCATTATGTTATTTAATGTAATGTTATATAATTATTATGTTATCTTATATTAATGTAATATTGTATTCGTTTTTTCTTATATTCACATTCATGGTTATATTATATTTAAACAACAGCATGTATGGAGATTTCAACTATTTTAGAAAATCTTAAATGGATCTGGATTGTTTTTCTAATTGTATATTATTTCAATTCATTTAAAATACTTTAAACACGAATCACAAGAATTTAAGATCAAATCAGAATGAGTTAAAATAAAAACTAAATTTGATTATTCAAGAATTCCGATTTAATGTCGCTATTGTCAGTGCTTAATATTCCATTATAAAAAAAATAAATAAAATAGACAGCTGCAAATGTGATAGTCGAATGGATAAAGCTGTGCTTGTGATGCAATTACAAACCTATAGTGGTGTGTTTGACGTGTGACTCGGGACACGTTCACGGTCCAGAGAGGAGCTGGGAAAGGGGATTCCCCAGCATCCCATAATCCCAGCGGAAGGAAATCCCCACATCACTCGTGCTCTTAAGCGGAGTCACGTTGGATGAATGAAGAGCGCGTGAATCTGTTCGAGATCTAAATGAAGGGAGGATGATTAACAGTCATTTACGCAGAACATCCATGCAATGCAGCTTTCATATCGATCATTAGTATAAAAAGACTACGGAGCATATACTTATTTGTAATAAATCATAATACACACAAAAAATTGCACAGCTTCGTTTATACATAATGTATCATTAGAAACAGGTTTTAGAAAATGCGGAGTAATTCAATAATTATATGCAACATATCAACAGTCTCAGATCTATAACAAGGTTAAGTGTTTAAAACTGTTAAATCTGAGTAAAATGTGAGTTGTGAGACTCATGTAGAGGATTGCATTGCTTGGATATCAGTCTCCATGGTTTTTTAAGTTGAGTAAAGTTAAGTTAGACCTGATTCAATTACACTAGTAATCGGATGGACTAACCAGCAACCACATACACTCAATAGTGTGGTTTATGCACAGACATAATGCTGTATAAATGTCATTAAACCTTTTACTGTGCATCTTTTCAAAGTTATTGATGTTTTTGTTGTAAAAAACGTTATTGCCCAGAGACAATGTTCTTTCAGAGCTCTATTTCCTTCGAAAATTTCAGATATTACACAGATCTCAAATGTGTTCTTCTTCGCCCAGCGAGGTTAAAGATGTGAAATCTCTTTGAGAAAAAGCTGAAGTCACGCGTGACAGGAAGTGTGCTGGTTCTGGTGTGTGTGTGTGTGTGTGGTGTGTGAGTGTGTGTGTGTGTGTGTGTGTGGTGTGCTTGTGTGTGTGTGTGTGGGTTGTGTGTGTGATGTTCCTTTTACTGTCGTCGCTTAATGAGTAAAACCTCATGAACTAATCAGACTTATTGGATATCACAGATGGGTGGACGTGTGTTGTGTGTGTGTGTTATGAGGTCTCCCCATGAAGTTATACAGCAAACTCTCACCCACAGAAGGAAAAATAGATCTCTTTAATATCTCACTTGTATGGAGACTTTTCTTGAAATACCACTAAAAAGTATTGGGGTTAGCAAGAGTTTGAATGTTCCAAATTTTTGAAAGTTAGTCTCTTCTGCTCAGGAAGGGCTGCGTTTGATCCAAAACACAGTTAACAGTCAAATGTGCTGGGCGTCTACCAGAAGCCAGTGATTATAGTTTTGTTAAGTTATACAATTATGGATATTTTTCTTGTCTTCAGAAGGCCTTTATTATCCCTGGAGTCGTGTGGATTACTGTTATGATGGATAGGATGCGCTTCTTTTGGGCTTCAAATCTCAGACTGAATTCACCCTGTATATAAAGTGGGAAAAGCCCAGGATATATTTTATATACTCTGATGTGTTTGGCTGAAGAAGAACGTCATAATCACCTTGGATGGCTTGAGTTGGTGAGTAAATTATGGAAAAATTTTCATTTTTGTGTCAACTACCCTTTATAGAAATGGCAACCCTCTTGTTGCGAGATGTCACGACCTTCGCCCTGTTATGTTTTTACACAGATGTAGTATAAGTTTGGTTGTCTCAAGAATGTGTTTGTGAAGATTCCAGCTCAAAATACCACAAATATCGATTCTTATACATGTTGTAAATGGCCAATTTTGAGTGGAGGGAAAACATTCGTTTTCGTGCATGTGTCTTTAAATGAAATGTGCTGATGGTCCCGCACTATTTTTCAAAAGAGGGCGTGGCCTTTTCCAGCTCGTTCCTCTGATCCTTGCCACAAAATAACAAAACATCTGTGTGGTTTTGTTTATATGTCTATCGCGTTCATGTGATATTTCAGCTTCATCATCTTTATGCTTGTTTATTATCTGCCATCTGATGGGTTTTTAAGCCATTATTAGTCTAATAATGACGTGCACAGAAAGCTGATGACAGGACGGAGCATTCCAGGTGAGTATTAAAGTCATTCTCGCTTCACTCGTATTGCGCTTGAACTGTCAATACACACAGTTATAATCAAAAACAACACAGTTAAACAAAAAACACAGTGGTTATGTCTGTACAATGTTACCAGCAGGTGAAATAAATCACGTGTGTATATAGATATGAGTATTAAAGTGATAATTATAGCGACTACGATATTATTTATGATGTTATATGAATCAAACAAGAAAAACAAGTCTCCTCACTGCTTTGAGTGATAACTTTAGTAGACTTTAATAAGAACACACTTCATATTGAATGCTCTGCCGAGGAGATAAACATGGTGGATTGTGTACAGCTTTCGGGGGGCGGGGACTACGCGAATAGTGGCGAGAGGGTCTGTCAGCAGTTGTGGGCGGGGGCCTAAGCATTTGCGTCAGAAAAGGCTCATCTTACATTGGCTAATTCTGAGGACACTGCTTATGATTTATGGGGATTAAAAGAAGAGTGGGGTAGATTTTCACTATTTAAGGTGGTTGAGTCACATTTATGTTCAAACACTTGAATGGAAAAAAGTTAATATGCATAATAGGTCACCTTATAGAAGAGCAAATCTACTAATAAAACAACACCACACACACACACACACACACCACACATCTTTAGACGAGTGGAAAGAATAGAGTAATGTTTAAAAGCATTTAATGAAATCGCACATATTTAACAGGGGCAGGGGGGGTTAAAGTCTACAGGTGCAGTTTCATACATCTGAGCGTCGGGTTTCTTACGCCGCTAGGACGCCCCATTTATTCCTAGTAGATGGTTTGATTGTGCAGTAGAGGAAAATTACAATAGAACAGTGAAGGAGGGGATATGCGCACTGAATGTATCAAAGAGCAGGAGAAGAGCGGGATTGAAGCCTTACGAGAAAACAAGAGGAAAAGCTAATGCTCAGTGCTATCGCCCACAAGCAAGTAACCGTTCTCACTATTCATATTTTTTTGTTCTTTTTTTACTTTTGTTGTTGTTGGAGTAAACATTACCTTTTTTACCAGTAAATGTTCCCACAGCTCACTTAAAACATTGCATGCTTAAAAGTGTTTATAAATACATCTAATTTTATACTCTGAACTAGAATTATTTGAAACATATATTATGATAAAAACCCAAGCAGAAATGACAATTAACAAAACGAAAAGGAATAAAAAACTGATTCAGGTTACTAAGTCCTCTGTATATATAGCAACATTCTTGATCTGATCGAATCGGTTCGTTTACTTTCATATTAGCAAGCATCTGTTTTATCAGCTTATAATCGTTAAAGGCCAATCTGACGACAAAACTTGCGCTAGCTATTTCAGGCTGACAATCCGTTAACGTGGAATTGTTTCGTAGCGTCACTGTCTTGTCCTAACAAACAAAGAGAGATTCGTCATCTCTCCAAGACACTCACAAAATTGAGGGAAAAAGTTTTAAATAACCAGACCCCTCACTGACACATACAAAACCAGAGAGGAGAAAGATTCAGGATTTGAAAATCATACCACAATAGAAACATAAACGCGTAAAAAAACCACCATCTGGTCCTTTAAACTTCCCCGAATCGGGATTGATGGGAACGTTCCCGACTCACGACACACTCTAGCTAGAAACGACCTTGTTTTGGGTTAGACATCTTGATTTTTTCCTTTTTTTTTTGACAACCTTTGGAACCCAAATGGTGGGGTGTCTGGCACAGAGTGTGGCGTCTTCCTGAGCATTGCATGCTGGGTATCACTGGAGGAGGGCAGACAGAAGGAAATGGGACATGACAGAGAATCCGAAACGAGAAGAGTTGAAAAGAACGAAGGAAAATGAGGAATCGAAAGTTTCCGTTTGCAGGGACAGACTGACGTTCCTATGCTTCTTCTTGCTGAAGGACTGATGCGCTTCTCTTTGTCCTTCTCCTTGTTCTTCTCGCGTTTGCCTGGGCTGGACTCGGTCGTCATGGTGACGGTTGCCGGGGGAGCGTGTGTGCGCGGCTGGAGGCGGGCGTGCTCTGGTTGCTAGGCGTGATCTCAGATTTCTCGGAGGACCGAGGAGACGCTGCCGGCGTTCTGGATGGCCTGAGATCCACGTTGTTCATCTCCTCCTGCAATCGTCACACACACACAACACACCCACACACACCACACACACACAACACCGTTAAGTCACATTCAGGAAACGGGTAAAAACACACGTGTTTGCTGTAATGTCTGCTGTGCTGCTCTCATGGTTGCGGTTTTCAGCACTGAACTCGAATTGATATTTTCCCCATTGAAGTACAGAGGAAGAGGACAACGCTTCTCGAGCCATAGAACAAACAGCGTGTAAAACCACATCATTATTATATATATAATTAAATATCTATCTATATATCTATCTATTATTATTCTATCTATCTGTCCGATCTGTTATCTGTCTATCTATCTGTCTATCTATCTACTGTCCTATCTATCTATCTGTTTATCTACTTCTGTCTATCTATCTATCTGTCCTATCTATCTATCTCTGTCTATCTATCTATATGTCTATCTGTCTTCTGTCTTTAACTATCTCTCTATCTCAGTCTATCTATCTATCTCTCTATCTTCTGTCTATCTATCTGTCTATCTATCTATCTGTCTATCTGTCTATTGTCTCTGTGTCTATCTATCTATCTCTGTCTATCTATCTCTCTCTGTCTATCTATCTATCTCTGTCGTTCTTATCTATCTATCTATATATATATCTATTATCTTATCTATCTATCTATCTATCTCTCTAAATATCTATCTATCTATCTCTGTCCTCTATCTATCTTTATGCAGTTGATGAGATATTTGATGTTTAAAAACGTGTTTTTAAACTGAGCTAAAGCCTGTAATGGATTCTTCTTTAACTCAGGCGTGTGAATGTGGAGTTTCTCAGGAGCGGCAGAACTGAACCACTGACTCTGATGTGTAATATTCACAGCGAGTGACTATAACAAAAGCAGACTTACATCATCTTTGGTTGGCAGAGATACTCATTCCATCAGTGACTCTGTCGAGTGAAAACACTGAGTGAGTTCAGGCACAGCAGAAAACATCCTAGGAAATGATTCAGATTTTGATTAAATGTGGTGGTCACTGAGCTCGGAAAACATGCTTCTTCTTCTTGTAGTCGACGGCGACCTCGCACACGGCGTCCTTCAGGCTGATGGGGATCCGTTGTGGTACGGACGCCCTGGCCGGCGCTCTTAATGTCTTGTAGAAGCCCATCTCGTGGTTATTGATCACACAGTACACGTTATGCCAGGATCTGGCACACACACACAACCAAACACACACACACACACCACACAGTCACTTCTCACGGACATAACACTAGTATGCACAGCATTGGGTTTATCTGTCACTTTAATGAAACGCGTTCAAATTCAGCAATGATTCTGAGATGACCTGAGAAATATACATGGAATTTTCTCGAAAAATTTGAATATTATAGTTATAATTTGATGGATTATGGCTTACAGCTTATGAAACCCAATTTCAAAATCTCAGAAAAATTGATTATTACATGAAATCAATAAAAAAAATGATTTTTAAATACGAAATGTCGGCCTCTGAAAAGAACAATCAATGTTATATAGTTAGATACACTAAATATATTAGTTTATGAAATTAGTTTGAATTACTGAAATACATGAACTTTTGCACGATATTGTAATTTTGAGTTTTCATCTGTATTTAAACACACTGACGTGTTCTTGATTTCAGACACACTGAAGATTCAGTCTCGACTCCTGACATCATGCGACTTTATTTCTTATATGAAAATATGTACGACATTATATTTACTGTGAATCATTCAGGGGAAGCACTCTCGCAACAGTTCAGAAAGCACATTCATTCCCAAAGTAAAACTGGATTGAGTGAGTTTGGTGAATTAAAACGAGTCGGCTGGAACCTTAAGCATGTACAGTAAACCAACATGGGGGCGAAATGGCATGCATTACACAGATACATTTACTTTTTAAAGGTACCAGTAACGTTTGGCCCTCAGAGTGGTTTAAAAAAACAAATCTGCATGCTTTTGCGGAAGAACATTTGTTTTGGTTCGTGCTTCGGCTCTGAGTTGTGTGACACCACAAAAACATCCCACACCAGACACACACACGCACACTCAGGAACTTCTGCCACACCAGACACACACACACAACACTCAATGAAACCTCTACCACAACCCACACACACACACCCCCCACTCAAATGAACCTCTACACACACACACAAGCACACTCAATGAATTCTGCACCCAGACACACAAACACACACACAACACACACACACTCAATGAACCTCTACCACACACACACACACCCACACACACACTCAATGAACCTCTTACCACACCCCCCCCCCCCACACGCACACTCAATGCAACTTCTGCCACCAGACACACACACACACACTCAATGAACTCTACCACACCACACACACAGCACATCAATGTGCTAACTACTGCCAACCAGACACACACCACACACATCTATGAACCTCTACCACCACACGCACACCACAAACACTCAATGAACTCTACCACACCACACACACACGCACACTCAATGAACCTCTACAACACTCACACAGCACACTCAATGAACTTCTGCCACACAGGACACCACACACACAACACACACTCACAACACACACACTCAATGGAACTCTACACACCTCACACCACAACACACGCAATGAACTCTATCACACCACACACACGCACACTCAATGAACTTCTGCCAACCAGACTACACACACCAACACCACCACCACACCACACGCAAGCAGGACAAGCGCAACTTTACTGTATTTACGGGATATGACGAGGGACACCACGCGGGCGAGTGTTTTTCCACCGAACATCCCGTCAGATCTGCGATAAACACTTGATAGACTCACCAGCGAATCACAGCCAACCAAAAAATCTTTTGGAAGAAGCATTGATGAAAAATTGACTCATTATTTATATTTGGCTAATTTGAACATTAAAAAGTTACATAGAGTACCTTTACATTCTCAAGCTCCCGTGGCCATTAGTGCGGTTGTCGATACTGTACCTGTGGGAGGGCTTTCTTGTTGTGTCCCTCCCACTCGTGCTTGCGGTGCAGGAACGCCTCGAGCTGCGCCGCCGGGGGTTCTCGGAGCCTTTAACCGGAAAGAGTGGAGGACTGACAGGCCTTGCCGCGTCGCTATGACGCGCGGAGACGGGATCGGACTCGGGCTCCTTCGAGCTCTCTCGGCCACTCCGTTCATCTCCCGTTCAACCGCATCCTGACGACACACAACCACGCGGTTACACTCGTGGACACCCACAACACACAGCAGCTAAAACAACTTAGAGATTTAAAGTTATGGAGTTAAATCATGAAAATGTTTTAACACAAAAAAAGGCTTGTTGAATTGCACAAAAAGCATTGCATTACCGTGCGTTAATGTGAATTAATGCAAGCCCTAAAAAACCAATGCATTAATGCAAGCCCCGTTAATGCAATGCATATTTTAAATTCTTGCAATTCACAAAGCTTTTTTTTTTTTTTTTAAAACATTTGGCATTATTTTACTTCTATAAAAGTACATGTCACCAGGATGAATTCTGAAAGGAAAGTTTCAGAAGTCGTTAGGAGGATAAGCATCACTCGTCTGATTCGAGATGAGAATCTCTGAGAGTGAAAAGTGATTATATTTAAAAATACTCTAGAAATGTCAACAATGAACTCAATATTCCCATATTTTACTTTGTAAACAACATATTGTTAGGAATTATTTAAGGTTCTTCCTTGTTGGACGTCATCAAAAAAAAGCAGGTTATTTAGATATATGGAAATATCTTCTTTATATTTAATATACTGTCTTATTTTTAAATTTAATTAATACTAATTTTAATATATTAAATGTATTTGGTTTATTTTTTAATTAAAAAACTAATGTAAATATTACTATAACGTGTTACATTATAATATTATATTTATTTAATATATAATTTATACTAATCTTAATTATTTGACATTTCATTCAATTTATTAATAACAATAATTTAATATTTGACTATAAATTAAATTTATATTAGTTTTTATAATAATATGATCTTTTATTAAAGTATACATTTAATAAATTAATTTAAATCAATTTATTTATATTAAATGTTAAATTATCTTAATACATTATATGGATCTGATTTATAATTTTTCTAAAATATATTTATATAAACAAAGAATTGATAATAAAATGTATATCATTTATACTAGCTTTAATTCTAATTCTTAATATTTAATGTAATTATTTTTCTAAAATAAAAAACGTAATATTAATATGAAGTATTTTAGTTTTATACTAATCTTAATATATGAACATAATTTAATTATTTTTACTAAAATAAAAAACGTAATATATTAATATGAAGTATTTTAGTTTTATACTAATCTTAATATATAAACATAATTTAATTATTTTTACTAAAATAAAAAACGTAATATATTAATATGAAGTATTTTAGTTTTATACTAATCTTAATATATGAACATAATTTAATTATTTTTTACTAAAATAAAAAACGTAATATATTAATATGAAGTATTTTAGTTTTATACTAATCTTAATATATGAACATAATTTAATTATTTTTTGTGAAATAATAAATGTAATATATTAGTAGAAATACATTATCCATACTAATATATTATATTTATATGACTATTGGATAATGTTATTAATATCGGAAAATGTTTGTAATATGGATTTAATACACGTTTGAATGTTCCATGTTGACTCTAAATGCAAAAATGATCATGCAAGATGTTACACTCCGGATCTACAGTCACTGCAGAGCGCCAGGAACATCGTAGATCTCTGAGGATCGGTCCGTTCGTGAAACACACGTCATGCTGAACGCAACCGCACACAGTATTCACTCCACAAGTGTTACTGTACCACAACACCGTGTGCCGGGACCCTCGAGCCTCGTCCTGTCCGCTAGCGCTTTCAGGAACTCAAACACAATCTCTTTAGTTCATCTTTACGATCTCAACTCTAACATCCTGAGCAAACCCTCATCAGTCATGAAGGCGCTCATAAAGAGACAGAAGCACCGATAATCACCATTACAGGTCAACTCGAAAAATTAGAATATCATGCAATAGTTATAATTGTGATGATTATGGCACAGCTTATGAAAACCACAAATTCAAAATCTCAGAAAATTTCAATATTACATGAAATCAATAAAAAAAAAAGATTTTAAATACAGAAATGTCGGCCCTCTGAAAAGTATAATCATGCATATAGTTATATACACTAAATATATTAGTTTCACCTTTTAATGTCAATTACTGAACTTTTGCACGATGTATATACACAGTCAAACACACATGTATTCAGACACCTTCAACATTTCTCACATTATCACCGTTTATTCACTATAGTTTAGAAAATGTTGATAATATCACTGGTGTTGTGCGTCCTTCTGTTAGACTCTCACACATGAATTATGTTGAATATCTGTTAAATTTAACTACACAATTAGAGAATACCAGTTTAGCTCCACCAGTGACCAAGCAATGCTTCATGTTGTTCAGTCTGTGTGTAAAAAGAGCATTAATTACAGAAAAACACTGAAGAAAACATGATCAGCTCAAAGTGTCTGGATCATTTTTAGTCCTAAATTTTAATAAATGTCACTGGTAGTCGCTGTATGAAGAGTTTGTGTATAATATGTCACAGTTTACTTTATTTTGCTCTCCTCACTTGCATGAATGAACTATGATGTCCTGCACACACTAGTAAAAAACTATCAGAACTGATTTCTGGTGTCTGAATAATTGTAGGTTGGCCTGTACATCATAT